>JAVKPL010015471.1:0-12394 GCA_032173675.1 Gastrolobium villosum | reverse complement strand
CGAAATCCATTTTCGTCAAAAAACATCACAAAATCAATTGCTTTTGCATTTATTTTATTCATCCATTTTCGACGGAAACCGTTTTCCGTCAAAAAACTTCACAAAATGAATTTCTTTTGCAATTTATTTTATTCATCCATTTTTGACGGAATTCGTTTTCCGTCAAAAATCTTCGACGAAATCCATTTTCCTCAAAAAACTTCACAAAATGAATTTCTTTTGCATTTGTTTTATTCATCAGTTTTTTGACGGAATCCATTTTCCATCGTAAAACTTCACAAAATCAATTTCTTTTGCATTTATTTTATTCATCAGTTTTCGACGTAATTCGTTTTCCGTCGAAAAACTTCACAAAATGAATTTCTTTTGCATTTATTTTATTCATCCATTTTCGACGGAATTCGTTTTCCGTCAAAAAACTTCGACGAAATCCATTTTCGTCAAAAAACATCACAAAATCAATTGCTTTTGCATTTATTTTATTCATCCATTTTCGACGGAAACCGTTTTCCGTCAAAAAACTTCACAATATCAATTTCTTTTGCATTTATTTTATTCATCCATTTTCCACGGAATCCATTTTCTGTCAAAAAACTTCACAAAATCCATTTCTTTGGCATTTATTTTATTCATCCATTTTCGACGGAATTCATTTCCGTCAAAAATCTTCGACGGAATCCATTTCCGTCGAAAAACTTCACAAAATCAATTTCTTTTGCATTTATTTTATTCATCAGTTTTTGACGGAATCCATTTTCCGTCGAAAAATTTCACAAAATCAATTTCTTTTGCAATTATTTTATTCATCAGTTTTTGACGGAATCCAGTTTCCGTCGAAAAACTTCACAAAATCAATTTCTTTTGCGTTTATTTTATTCATCAATTTTTGACGGAATCCATTTTCCGTCGAAAAACTTCACAAAATCAATTTCTTTTGCATTTATTTTTTTCATTAGTTTTCGACGAAATTCTTTTTCCGTTGAAAAACTTAACAAAATCAATTTCTTTTGCATATATTTTATTCATCCATTTTCGACGGAATACAATTTCCGTAAAAAATCTTCGACGGAATCCATTTTCCGTCGAAAAACTTCACAAAATCAATTTCTTTTGCATTTATTTAATTCATCAGTTTTCGACGGAATCCATTTTCCATCGAAAAACTTCACAAAATCAATTTTTTTTCATTTATTTTATTCATCCATTTTCGACGGAATCCATTTTCCGTCAAAAAACATCACAAAATCAATTTCTTTTGCATTTATTTTATTCATCAGTTTTTGACGGATTCCATTTCCCGTCGAAAAACTTGACAAAATCAATTTCTTTTGCAATTATTTTATTCATCAGTTTTCGACGCAATGTTTTTTCCGTCGAAAAACTTCACAAAATGAATTTCTTTTGCAATTTATTTTATTCATCCGTTTTCGACGGAATTTGTTTTCCGTCAAAAATCTTCGACGGAATCCCTTTTCCGTCCAAAAACTTCACAAAGTCAATTTCTTTTGCATTTATTTTATTCATCAATTTTTGACGGAATCCATTTTCCGTCGAAAAATTTCACAAAATCAATTTCTTTTGCATTTATTTTATTCATCCATTTTCGACGGAATCCATTTTCCGTAGAAAATTTTCGACGGAAACCATTTTCCCTCGATAAACTTCACAAAATCAATTTCTTTTGCATTTATTTTATTCATCAGTTTTCGACGGAATCCATTTTCCGTCAAAAAACTTGACAAAATCCATTTCTTTTGCATTTATTTTACTCATCAGTTTTCGACGGAATCCATTTTCCGTCGAAAAACTTCACAAAATCAATTTCTTTTGCATTTATTTTATTAATCAGTTTTCAACGAAAATATTTTTCCGTCGAAAAACTTCACAAAATCAATTTCTTTTGCATTTATTTTATTCATCAGTTTTTGACGGATTCCATTTTATGTCGAAAAACTTGACAAAATCAATTTCTTTTGCAATTATTTTATTCATCAATTTTCGACGCAATGTTTTTTCCGTCGAAAAACTTCACAAAATGAATTTATTTTGCAATTTATTTTATTCATCCGTTTTCGACGGAATTCGTTTTCCGTCAAAAATCTTCGACGGAATCCCTTTTCCGTCCAAAAACTTCACAAAGTCAATTTCTTTTGCATTTATTTTATTCATCAATTTTCGACGGAATCCATTTTCCATCGAAAAACTTCACAAAATCAATTTCTTTTGCAATTATTTTATTCATCAGTTTTCGACGGAATTCGTTTTCCGTCGAAAAACGTCACAAAATGAATTTCTTTTGCAATTTATTTATTCATCCATTTTCGACGGAATTCGTTTTCCGTCCAAAATCTTCGACGAAATCCATTTTCCTCAAAAAACATCACAAAATGAATTTCTTTTGCATTTGTTTTATTCATCAGTTTTTTGACGGAATCCATATTCCATCGAAAAACTTCACAAAATCAATTTCTTTTGCATTTATTTTATTCATCAGTTTTCGACGTAATTCGTTTTCCGTCGAAAAACTTCACAAAATGAATTTCTTTTGCAATTTATTTTATTCATCCGTTTTCGACGGAATTCGTTTTCCGTCAAAAATCTTCGACGAAATCCATTTTCGTCGAAAAACATCACAAAATCAATTGCTTTTGCATTTATTTTATTCATCCATTTTCGACGGAAACCGTTTTCCGTCAAAAAACTTCACATTATCAATTTCTTTTGCATTTATTTTATTCATCCATTTTCCACGGAATCCATTTTCTGTCAAAAAACTTCACAAAACCCATTTCTTTGGCATTTATTTTATTCATCCATTTTCGACGGAATTCATTTCCGTCAAAAATCTTCGACGGAATCCATTTCCGTCGAAAAACTTCACAAAATCAATTTCTTTTGCATTTATTTTATTCATCAGTTTTTGACGGAATCCATTTTCCGTCGAAAAATTTCACAAAATCAATTTCTTTTGCAATTATTTTATTCATCAGTTTTTGACGGAATCCAGTTTCCGTCGAAAAACTTCACAAAATCAATTTCTTTTGCGTTTATTCTATTCATCAATTTTTGACGGAATCCATTTTCCGTCGAAAAACTTCACAAAATCAATTTCTTTTGCATTTATTTTTTTCATTAGTTTTCGACGAAATTCATTTTAAGTCGAAAAACTTAACAAAATCAATTTCTTTTGCATATATTTTATTCATCCATTTTCGACGGAATACAATTTCCGTAAAAAATCTTCGACGGAATCCATTTTCCGTCGAAAAACTTCACAAAGTCAATTTCTTTTAAATTTATTTAATTCATCAGTTTTCGACGGAATCCATTTTCCATCGAAAAACTTCACAAAATCAATTTTTTTTTCATTTATTTTATTCATCCATTTTCGACGGAATCCATTTTCCGTCAAAAAACATCACAAAATCAATTTCTTTTGCATTTATTTTATTCATCAGTTTTTGACGGATTCCATTTTCCGTTGAAAAACTTGACAAAATCAATTTCTTTTGCAATTATTTTATTCATCAGTTTTCGACGCAATGTTTTTTCCGTCGAAAAACTTCACAAAATGAATTTCTTTTGCAATTTATTTTACTCATCCGTTTTCGACGGAATTTGTTTTCCGTCAAAAATCTTCGACGGAATCCCTTTTCCGTCCAAAAACTTCACAAAATCAATTTCTTTTGCATTTATTTTATTCATCAGTTTTTGACGGAATCCATTTTTCGTCGAAAAATTTCACAAAATCAATTTCTTTTGCATTTATTTTATTCATCCATTTTCGACGGAATCCATTTTCCGTAGAAAATTTTCGACGGAAACCATTTTCCCTCGATAAACTTCACAAAATCAATTTCTTTTGCATTTATTTTATTCATCAGTTTTCGACGGAATCCATTTTCCGTCAAAAAACTTGACGAAATCCATTTCTTTTGCATTTATTTTACTCATCAGTTTTCGACGAAATCCATTTTCCGTCGAAAAACTTCACAAAATCAATTTCTTTTGCATTTATTTTATTAATCAGTTTACAACGAAAATATTTTTCCGTCGAAAAACTTCACAAAATCAATTTCTTTTGCATTTATTTTATTCATCAGTTTTTGACGGATTCCATTTTCCGTCGAAAAACTTGACAAAATCAATTTCTTTTGCAATTATTTTATTCATCAATTTTCGACGCAATGTTTTTTCCGTCGAAAAAATTCACAAAATGAATTTCTTTTGCAATTTATTTTATTCATCCGTTTTCGACGGAATTCGTTTTCCGTCAAAAATCTTCGACGGAATCCCTTTTCCGTCCAAAAACTTCACAAAGTCAAATTCTTTTGCATTTATTTTATTCATCAATTTTCGACGGAATCCATTTTCCATCGAAAAACTTCACAAAATCAATTTCTTTTGCAATTATTTTATTCATCAGTTTTCGACGGAATTCGTTTTCCGTCGAAAAACGTCACAAAATGAATTTCTTTTGCAATTTATTTTATTCATCCATTTTCGACGGAATTCGTTTTCCGTCAAAAATCTTCGACGAAATCCATTTTCCTCAAAAAACATCACAAAATGAATTTCTTTTTCATTTGTTTTATTCATCAGTTTTTTGACGGAATCCATTTTCCATCGAAAAACTTCACAAAATCAATTTCTTTTGCATTTATTTTATTCATCAGTTTTCGACGTAATTCGTTTTCCGTCGAAAAACTTCACAAAATGAATTTCTTTTGCATTTTATTTTATTCATCCGTTTTCGACGGAATTCGTTTTCCGTCAAAAATCTTCGACGAAATCCATTTTCGTCGAAAAACATCACAAAATCAATTGCTTTTGCATTTATTTTATTCATCCATTTTCGACGGAAACCGTTTTCCGTCAAAAAACTTCACAATATCAATTTCTTTTGCATTTATTTTATTCATCAATTTTCCACGGAATCCATTTTCTGTCAAAAAACTTCACAAAATCCATTTCTTTGGCATTTATTTTATTCATCCATTTTCGACAGTATTCATTTCCGTCAAAAATCTTCGACGGAATCCATTTCCGTCGAAAAACTTCACAAAATCAATTTCTTTTGCATTTATTTTATTCATCAGTTTTTGACGGAATCCATTTTCCGTCGAAAAATTTCACAAAATCAATTTCTTTTGCAATTATTTTATTCATCAGTTTTTGACGGAATCCAGTTTCCGTCGAAAAACTTCACAAAATCAATTTCTTTTGCGTTTATTTTATTCATCAATTTTTGACGGAATCCATTTTCCGTCGAAAAACTTCACAAAATCAATTTCTTTTGCATTTATTTTTTTCATTAGTTTTCGACGAGATTCATTTTAAGTCGAAAAACTTAACAAAATCAATTTCTTTTGCATATATTTTATTCATCCATTTTCGACGGAATACAATTTCCGTAAAAAATCTTCGACGGAATCCATTTTCCGTCGAAAAACTTCACAAAGTCAATTTCTTTTGCATTTATTTAATTCATCAGTTTTCGACGGAATTCATTTTCCGTCAAAAATCTTCACAAAATCAATTTCTTTTGCATTTATTTTGTTCATCCAATTTCGACGGAATCCATTTTCCGTCAAAAAACATCACAAAATCAATTTCTTTTGCATTTATTTTATTCATCAGTTTTTGACGGATTCCATATTCCGTCGAAAAACTTGACAAAATCAATTTCTTTTGCAATTTATTTTATTCATCCGTTTTCGATGGAATTCGTTTTCCGTCAAAAATCTTCGACGGAATCCCTTTTCCGTCCAAAAACTTCACAAAGTCAATTTCTTTTGTATTTATTTTATTCATCAGTTTTCGACGGAATCCATTTTCCATCGAAAAACTTCACAAAATCAATTTCTTTTGCAATTATTTTATTCATCAGTTTTCGACGGAATTCGTTTTCCGTCGAAAAACGTCACAAAATGAATTTCTTTTGCAATTTATTTTATTCATCCATTTTCGACGGAATTCGTTTTCCGTCAAAAATCTTCGACGAAATCCATTTTCCTCAAAAAACTTCACAAAATGAATTTCTTTTGCATTTGTTTTATTCATCAGTTTTTTGACGGAATCCATTTTCCATCGAAAAACTTCACAAAATCAATTTCTTTTGCATTTATTTTATTCATCAGTTTTCGACGTAATTCGTTTTCCGTCGAAAAACTTCACAAAATGAATTTCTTTTGCAATTTATTTTATTCATCCGTTTTCGACGGAATTCGTTTTCCGTCAAAAATCTTCAACGAAATCCATTTTCGTCGAAAAACATCACAAAATCAATTGCTTTTGTATTTATTTTATTCATCCATTTTCGACGGAATCCATTTTCTGTCAAAAAACTTCACAAAATCTATTTCTTTGGCATTTATTTTATTCATCCATTTTCGACCGAATTCATTTTCCGTCAAAAATCTTCGACGGAATCCATTTTCCGTCGAAAAACTTCACAAAATCAATTTCTTTTGCATTTATTTTATTCATCAGTTTTTGACGGAATCCATTTTCCGTCGAAAAATTTCACAAAATCAATTTCTTTTGCATTTATTTTATTCATCCATTTTCGACCGAATCCATTTTCCGTCGAAAATTTTCGACGGAAACCATTTTCCTTCGATAAACTTCACAAAATCAATTTCTTTTCCATTTATTTTATTCATCAGTTTTCGACGGAATCCATTTTCCGTCAAAAAACTTGACAAAATCCATTTCTTTTGCATTTATTTTACTCATCAGTTTTCGACGGAATCCATTTTCCGTCGAAAAACTTCACAAAATCAATTTCTTTTGCATTTATTTGATTAATCAGTTTTCAACGAAATTATTTTTCCGTCGAAAAACTTCACAAAATCAATTTATTTTGCATTTATTTTATTCATCAGTTTTTGACGGATTCCATTTTCCGTCGAAAAACTTGACAAAATCAATTTCTTTTGTAATTATTTTATTCATCAGTTTTCGACGCAATGTTTTTTCCGTCGAAAAACATCACAAAATGAATTTCTTTTGCAATTTATTTTATTCATCCGTTTTCGACGGAATTCGTTTTCCGTCAAAAATCTTCGACAGAATCCCTTTTCCGTCCAAAAACTTAACAAAGTCAATTTCTTTTGCATTTATTTTATTCATCAATTTTCGACGGAATCCATTTTCCATCGAAAAACTTCACAAAATCAATTTCTTTTGCAATTATTTTATTCATCAGTTTTCGACGGAATTCGTTTTCCGTCGAAAAACGTCACAAAATGAATTTCTTTTGCAATTTATTTTATTCATCCATTTTCGACGGAATTCGTTTTCCGTCAAAAATCTTCGACGAAATCCATTTTCCTCAAAAAACTTTACAAAATGAATTTCTTTTGCATTTCTTTTATTCATCAATTTTTTGACGGAATCCATTTTCCATCGAAAAACTTCACAAAAACAATTTCTTTTGCATTTATTTTATTCATCAGTTTTCGACGTAATTCGTTTTCCGTCGAAAAACTTCACAAAATGAATTTCTTTTGCAATTTATTTTATTCATCCGTTTTCGACGGAATTCGTTTTCCGTCAAAAATCTTTGACGAAATCCATTTTTCGTCGAAAAACTTCATAAAATCAATTTCTTTTGCATTTATTTTATTCATCCATTTTCGACGGAAACCGTTTTCCGTCAAAAAACTTCACAATATCAATTTCTTTTGCATTTTTTTTATTCATCCATTTTCCACGGAATCCATTTTCTGTCAAAAAACTTCACAAAATCCATTTCTTTGGCATTTATTTTATTCATCCATTTTCGACGGAATTCATTTCCATCAAAAATCTTCGACGGAATCCATTTTCCGTCGAAAAACTTCACAAAATCAATTTCTTTTGCATTTATTTTATTCATCAGTTTTTGACGGAATCCATTTTCCGTCGAAAAACTTCACAAAATCAATTTCTTTTACATTTATTTTATTCATCCATTTTTGACGGAATTCATTTTCCGTCAAAAATCTTCGACGGAATCCATTTTCCATCAAAAATCTTTGACGGAATCTATTTTCCGTCGAAAAACTTCACAAAATCAATTTCTTTTGCATTTATTTTTTTCATTAGTTTTCGACGAAATTCATTTTAAGTCGAAAAACTTAACAAAATCAATTTATTTTGCATTTATTTTATTCATCCATTTTAGACGAAATACAATTTCAGTAAAAAATCTTCGACGGAATCCATTTTCCGTCGAAAGACTTCACAAAGTCAATTTCTTTTGCATTTATTTAATTCATCAGTTTTCGACGGAATCCATTTTCCATCGAAAAACTTCACAAAATCAATTTCTTTTGCATTTATTTTATTCATCCATTTTCGACGGAATCCATTTTCCGTCAAAAAACATCACAAAATCAATTTCTTTTGCATTTATTTTATTCATCCATTTTCGACGGAATTCGTTTTCCATCTAAAAACTTCACAAAATCAATTTCTTTTGCAATTATTTGATTCATCAGTTTTCGATGAAATTCTTTTTCCGTCGAAAAACTTCACAAAATGAACTTCTTTTGCAACTTATTTTATTCATCCGTTTTCGACGGAATTCGTTTTCCGTCAAAAATCTTCGACGAAATCCATTTTCGTCGAAAAACTTCACAAAATCAATTTCTTTTGCATTTATTTTATTCATCCATTTTCGACGGAATCCGTTTTTTGTCAAAAAACTTCACAATATCAATTTCTTTTGCATTTATTTTATTCATCCATTTTCGACGGAATCCGTTTTCTGTCCAAAAACTTCACAAAATCAATTTCTTTTGCATTTATTTTATTCATCCATTTTCGACGGAATCCATTTTCCATCGAAAAACCTCACAAAATCAATTTCTTTTGCATTTATTTTATTCATCAGTTTTCGACGGAATTCGTTTTCCGTCGAAAAACTTCACAAAATGAATTTCTTTTGCAATTTATTTATTCATCCGTTTTCGGTCAAAAATCTTCGACGAAATCCATTTTCGTCGAAAAACTTCACAAAATAAAATTCTTTTGCGTTTATTTTATTCATCCATTTTCGACGGAAACCGTTTTCCGTCAAAAAACTTCACATTATCAATTTCTTTTGCTTTTATTTTATTCATCCATTTCGATGGAATCCGTTTTCCGTCAAAAAACTTCACAAAATTAATTTCTTTTGCATTTATTTTCTTCATCCATTTTCGACGGAATTCGGTTTTCATCAAAAATCTTCGACGGAATCCGTTTTCCGTCAAAAAACTTCACAATATCAATATCTTTTGCATTTATTTTATTCATCCATTTTCGACGGAATCCATTTTTCGTGAAAAAACTTCACAAAATCAATTTCTTTTGCATTTATTTTATTCACCAGTTTTCGACGAAATTCTTTTTAAGTCGAAAAACTTCACAAAATCAATTTCTTTTGCATTTATTTTATTCATCCATTTTCGACGGAATTCATTTTCCGTCAAAAATCTTCGACGGAATCCATTTTCCGTCGAAAAACTTCACAAAATCAATTTCTTTTGCATTTATTTCATTCTTCAGTTTTCGACGGAATCCATTTTCCGTCGAAAAACTTCACAAAATCAATTTCTTTTGCACTTATTGTATTCATCAGTTTTCGACGCAATTCTATTTCCGTCGAAAAACTTCACAAAGTAAATCTCATTTGCATTTATTTCATTCATCCATTTTCGACGGAATACCTTTTCCGTCAAAAATCTTCGACGGAATCCCTTTTCCGTCCAAAAACTTCACAAAGTCAATTTCTTTTGCATTTATTTTATTCATCCATTTTCGACGGAATTCGTTTTCCGTCAAAACTCTTCGACGAAGTCCATTTTCGTAGAAAAACTTCACAAAATGAATTTCTTTTGCATTTGTTTTATTCATCAGTTTTTGACGGAATCCATTTTCCATCGAAAAACTTCACAAAATGAATTTCTTTTGCATTTATTTTATTCATCCATTTTCGACGGAAACCGTTTTCCGTCAAAAAACTTCACATTATCAATTTCTTTTGCTTTTATTTTATTCATCCATTTCGATGGAATCCGTTTTCCGTCAAAAAACTTCACAAAATTAATTTCTTTTGCATTTATTTTATTCATCCATTTTCGACGGAATTCGGTTTCCGTCAAAAATCTTCGACGGAATCCATTTTCCGTCGAAAAACTTTACAAAATCAATTTCTTTTGAGTTTATTTTATTCATCAATTTTCGACGGAATCCATTTTTCGTCGAAAAACTTCACAAAATCCATTTCTTTTGCATTTATTTTATTCATCAGTTTTCGACGAAATTCTTTTTAAGTCGAGCACAAAATCAATTTCTTTTGCATTTATTTTATTCATCCATTTTCGACGGAATTCATTTTCTGTCAAAAATCTTCGATGGAATCCATTTTCCGTCGAAAAACTTCACAAAATCAATTTCTTTTGCATTTATTTCATTCTTCAGTTTTCGACGGAATCCATTTTCCGTCGAAAAACTTCACAAAATCAATTTCTTTTGCCCTTATTGTATTCATCAGTTTTCGACGCAATTCTATTTCCGTCGAAAAACTTCACAAAGTAAATCTCATTTGCATTTATTTCATTCATCCATTTTCGACGGAATACATTTTCCGTCAAAAATCTTCGACGGAATCCCTTTTCCGTCCAAAAACTTCACAAAGTCAATTTCTTTTGCATTTATTTTATTCATCAATTTTCGACGGAATCCATTTTCCATCGAAAAACTTCACAAAATCAATTTCTTTTGCATTTATTTTATTCATCCATTTTCCGTCAAAAAACTTCTCAAAATCAATTTCTTTTGCATTTATTTTATTCATCCATTTTCGACGGAATCCATTTTCCGTCAAAAAAAAACTTCACAAAATCAATTCTTTTGCATTTATTTTATTCATCCATTTTCGACGAAATCCATTTTCCGTCGAAAAACTTCACAAAATCAATTTCTTTTGCATTTATTTTATTCATCAGTTTTTGACGGAATCCATTTTCCGTCGAAAAACTTCACAAAATCAATTTCTTTTGCATTTATTTTATTCATCAGTTTTCGACGGAATCCATTTTCCGTCGAAAAACTTCACAAAATCAATTTCTTTTGCAATTATTTTATTCATAAGCTTTCGACGGAATTCGTTTTCCGTCGAAAAACTTCACAAAATGAATTTCTTTTGCAATTTATTTTATTCATCCATTTTCAACGGAATTCGTTTTCCGTCAAAAATCTTCGACGAAGTCCATTTTCGTCGAAAAACTTCACAAAATGAATTTCTTTTGCATTTGTTTTATTCATCAGTTTTTGACGGAATCCATTTTCCATCGAAAAACTTCACAAAATGAATTTCTTTTTCATTTATTTTATTCATCCATTTTCGACGGAAACCGTTTTCCGTCAAAAAACTTCACATTATCAATTTCTTTTGCTTTTATTTTATTCATCCATTTCGATGGAATCCGTTTTCCGTCAAAAAACTTCACAAAATCAATTTCTTTTGCATTTATTTTATTCATCCATTTTCGACGGAATCCGTTTTTTGTCAAAAAACTTCACAATATCAATTTCTTTTGCATTTATTTTATTCATCCATTTTCGACGGAATCCGTTTTCTGTCCAAAAACTTCACAAAATCAATTTCTTTTGCATTTATTTTATTCATCCGTTTTCGACGGAATCCATTTTCCATCGAAAAACCTCACAAAATCAATTTCTTTTGCATTTATTTTATTCATCAGTTTTCGACGGAATTCGTTTTCCGTCGAAAAACTTCACAAAATGAATTTCTTTTGCAATTTATTTATTCATCCGTTTTCGGTCAAAAATCTTCGACGAAATCCATTTTCGTCGAAAAACTTCACAAAATAAATTTCTTTTGCATTTATTTTATTCATCCATTTTCGACGGAAACCGTTTTCCGTCAAAAAACTTCACATTATCAATTTCTTTTGCTTTTATTTTATTCATCCATTTCGATGGAATCCGTTTTCCGTAAAAAAACTTCACAAAATTAATTTCTTTTGCATTTATTTAATTCATCCATTTTCGACGGAATTCGGTTTTCATCAAAAATCTTCGACGGAATCCATTTTCCGTCGAAAAACTTTACAAAATCAATTTCTTTTGAGTTTATTTTATTCATCAATTTTCGACGGAATCCATTTTTCGTCGAAAAACTTCACAAAATACATTTCTTTTGCATTTATTTTATTCATCAGTTTTCGACGAAATTCTTTTAAAGTCGAGAAACTTCACAAAATCAATTTCTTTTGCATTTATTTTATTCATCCATTTTCGACGGAATTCATTTTCCGTCAAAAATCTTCGACGGAATCCATTTTCCGTCGAAAAACTTCACAAAATCAATTTCTTTTGCATTTATTTCATTCTTCAG
>JAVKPL010015470.1:0-125096 GCA_032173675.1 Gastrolobium villosum | reverse complement strand
GTTAAATTGCTCTCTCTCATTCTTTGTTTTTTCCTATTTGAGTTTTGTGCTGAATTTTATGTCGACAGCTTAGTTAAAATTTCATTTTATACTTAATTTTAATTAAAAAATCACTTTTAATATACACTTACATGAAATTGTTTTATACATTTGACTAGTATCATATATATAAGTCAAAGAGAGGTACAAACTGTTATAACAATTATATTTTGTGAGGGCATCACTATTTAATAGCAAATCTCTTATTCTCAAGTGTCACAATTCGATTCCGAATCAATATCCATTTTTTCCCTTGAAAATCAGCAGGAAGTAGATCAACTAATGGCAATGTTAGCAATTCCTCAACAAAAAATAATTCAGAAACAAGAAGATCTTTTCCTAAGTTAAAAGGAATTGGTAGATCTTCTCCAAGCTTAAGCGATGAGCTAAAAGCTGATTCCCATCTTCAAAGTTCTCCTTCAATAAGCTCATGTTGGAAACAAGCTATTTTAAACCTCAGAATTTACTTGGTGAGTGTGGATTTGGATGTAAGAGCTGGAATGGGGCTTTCAATTGCTATGAAGACTCATAACCAGAATGCACTTCAGGGCTATAGGAAATGTCTTGTAAGTTACCATGCTAACCCTATCAATAAACTACATAAAAAATATTTTTCATTTCTATTCACTACTCTATTAGTCTATTTCTATTAGGGATAAATCCTAAAGTTTATCTTTCCTGCTTAAAAATTTAATAGGCTTGGAACTCGGTTCCTTTCTTAATCCGGAGCTTCAAATCGTGGTATAACATCTCAAACCAAGTAGAATTTCTCAGTGCTGAGGTGACTCTACTTTCAGATCCTTATAGATCTATGAATGTTCTCAATATTTTTTAGTATTATATATTTTTATTTAATTATTTTTGAAATTTCAGGTTTAGATTTAGTTTACAATAGCAACAACAACATAGGTATTGAAGGACAAAGTTCACGGTTTTGGTGGAAACTAAGGTTTTTGTTATGTTGCACGGGTTTGCGGTTTAAAGCTGAAGAAGGAGGCTCCTCTAGTGGCAATAACACAAAAGATGGTATTATTTAATAATTCACTTTTAATATATACTTAATCTCATTCTCAAGTGTCACGTTATGAACTGGTATCTTTTGTTTATCCTTATAAATCAGAAGGAAGTAGATCAGCATCCAATGAAAATGGTATAGAGAAACCAGTTGTTGCTCATGTATCCTCAAGAAAGAATTAATAATTCAAGAATAGCAAGCTAGATCATCTCCCAAGTTAAAAGGAATTGCTACATCTTCTTCCAGCTTAAGCGAGGAGCTAAGTGCTTATTCCAATCCTCTCAACTTTCCCTTCAATGAGCTCAAGGTGTCAACAGGCAATTTCAAACCTCAAAATTTACTTGGTGAAGACTCATAACCAGAATGGACTTCAGGGTCATAGGGAATGGCCTTTCCAATCTTTGGTGTGACAAGAGTAATTGTTGTAACATTATAGACATGCTACTGTTGTAAGCCTTTAAGCAATCTGCTTATAATTATAGTCTTTAGTGTCTTTCTGGCTTGCATGAGACTGGAATTTTATAATATTAATCTTCAGATCAAGGAACAAGCAATTTCTAACCTCAATTTTCTTGGTGAAGACTCATAACCAGAATGGACTTCAGGGTCATAGGTTGAGAAGAATTTTGGTGGTCCTGGACCACTATTGATTCAGTGGTCCAAACCAATCAGGATGAGACAACTATTGAAAAGAGAGGAGAGAGAAAAAATAAAATATAAGTTTTTGTACAAGTGTCACCCATTGAATGGAAGGACCACATGGCGCCTGGAGCACTAAATATTTTTCTTCATAGGTCATTGCTTGTAAGTACTATGCTAAATAATTAACCTTTAATATAAACTATTTTATTTTGGCAAAGTTCTATGATTTACATCACTTAATATCACTGTTTCATGTATAATTGCCGGCTGAAGTTAATTATCTTCGGGAACTCCGTAATCCAAATATAGTTAAATTGATTGGTTATTTCATTGAAGATGATAAAAGGGTACTAGTATATTGAGTTCATGCTTCGAGGAAGCTTGGAGAATCATCAGTTTAAGAGTATGTCTTTTAATTTATGTAACATTCAAATTTTTATTATAGCATTTTTTTAGAGTATATTAAAGAAAAGGAGAAAGAAAAGGGAATTTGTTAATGACTGTATACTATATTTTGTAAGTGATTATACTGTCACATATTTGTAGGATTTGTGCTTCTTCCTTGGAATCACATAATGAAAATTATGCTTGCCCTATGCATGAGGAAGCTCAGAGGCCAGTGATATTTGAGACTTGGAATGTTTCTTGATGATGAACTAATTCTGAGGCGATACTTGTTAGCTCCATGGTTGGAGGAGCCTACTTGCAAACCCTGAAATGAGAGGGAAGAACAAGATAAAGTCTTTGCAATCAGGCAAATAGTTCAATACTTCAACCACTTTATTCATCCGAGGTTTACTTGCGCTATTACCATATGTATGTTTAATATATCGGGTGCACACTGAGTGTTACACTAAGTGTCATCAACCATAATTTTTTTTTTGGATGTGTAAGTCTCATTTGATAACTAAGGTATGAAATTAAGCCCGAAAACCGACTATTCCTTTTTGTTTAATTCTCAATTTTTGTATTTTCCTCAAAAAAATAATAATAGCATCTTATCGTAAGCATATCCTAGATTCTTCGATTTTCTTTTTTCTTTTTGAAAAAAAAAAATACTTCGACTTTATCGAAAACCTAATTTTTTTGTCTCATTTATATCCACATTTAAAAATTTTCATTCCAATTTTAAATGTTAACTTAATACCCATCTCTTCTCTGAAATTGTTTCCCAACAGCCTACAGAATACCTTCTCGAGATTACGGATCAAGTTTAATCCATCATAGGAAGAATTTCAATCTACTCAAGTCTTATTTGATACCTAAGGTCGAAAACTTAGCCCCAAATCGTGATTATATTCCTTTATGGGCTCCTATTTATTACTTTTGTTTTCCTCAAATATTTTTTTATTTTCCTCAAATAAAAAAATCAGTTTATCAAAGCTTGCAATTGCAATTTCTAATCTTTCTCTCTCTACCCCCTCTCTCCCTCTTTCTCGGTCTTTCTGTCTCTAAAAAATACATTGATTTTATCGAAAACTTAATTTTTGATTCCATTTATATCCTTATTTAAAATTTTTAACTCCAATTTGAACTCTTAACCTACAACTCATCTCTTGGCATTTCTGTAACATTGTTCCCCCTTTCTTAGCGGCGCACAGAATACCATATAAAGAATAGAGATCGAGTTTCGTCTAACATAAGAATAGTTCAGATCTGCTCAAATCTCTTTTGTTAAAAGGTATGAATCTTAGCCTCAAAACCCTACTATACCTCTCCCTCGGTCTTTCTCTCCCTAAAAGACACATTGATTTTATCTAAAATGTAATTTCTTATTCCATTTATATCCTTATTTAAAAATTTTAATTCCAATTTGAACTCTTAACCTAAAACTCATCTCTTGACATTTCTCTAACATTGTTCCCCCATTTCCTAGCGGCGCACAGAATACCATATAAAGAATAGAGATCGAGTTTCGTCCAACATAAGAATGGTTCAGATTTTTTCAAATCTCTTTTGTTAATTAAGGTATGAATCTTAGCCTCAAAACCCTACTATACCTCTCTCTCGGTCTTTCTCTCCCTAAAAAACACATTGATTTTATCGAAAATGTAATTTTTGATTCCATTTATATCCTTATTTAAAATTTTTAACTCCAATTTGAACACTTAACCTAAAACTCACCTCTTGGCATTTCTCTAACATTATTCCCCCTTTCTTAGTGGCGCAGAGAACACCATATAAAGAATAGAGATCGAGTTTCGTCCAACATAAGAATAGTTCAGATCTACTCAAATCTCTTTTGTTAATTAAGGTATGAATCTTAGCCCCAAAACCAATCTATATTTCTTTTTGTTCCCATCTGTCTTACTTTTGATTCCTTCAAAGGCTTTTTTATTTTATTTTCCTCAAATAAATAATGATAGAATCTTATCAAAGCATACTCTAGCTTTTATTTCTCATGTTTTAAATGTTCAACTTTATTAAAAATATGAATTTTCTGTTCCGTTTATATCCTAATTTAAAATTTTATTCATATTTTAGCTCTTAACCAAATAATCTTGTCCCAAAATTTCTCTCACATTATTCTTGTATTTCCTCAGCTGGATACAAAATACTATCTACACAAATGAGATCTAGTTTATCTAACATAGGAAAAATTTGGATTTACCCAAGGCCTCATTTGATAACTAAGGTAGAAAGTTTAGATCCAAAACCCGAATGCATTGCGTTACTTTTATTTTCCTCAAATTTTTTTAGTTTTGGAGACTTCAATACTTCTAATATCCCATTGGATTTGGTTAGTGGAATGTTGCATACTCTACTAGTTCTTAACACACAACTTTCCTTCAATCTTAACAATTTTCTGTTTCAGGAATACATTGCAAAATTTTCTGATTTTGGGCTCACAAAAGATGTTCAAGAGGGAGACTTAACTTATGTTTCAACTCGAGTGATGGAAACATATGGCTATGCAGCCCTTTATTATGTGATGATGGGTTAGTATAATTAGATTATAGATAATTCTGTCTTCCATCTCACTATGTTATCGGAATGCTATGATCCTTGAATCTAAATAGCTTATATTCCATCTAATACATGTAAATATATTTTTTTGTTGATTCATTCTTCAAATCCACATAATTAATTTTCTTTAATTTATGATATCCAAGTATGCCTTGGACTTGCGGTTAAACTAGCTGGAAAAGATGCGTTAATATGAAAAAGGAAGTGAAAAAAATTGTGAAAATCAAAGACCCTGCTGTTAGATAGATATTCCTCTATATATGATGTTACTAAGTCTCTTTAACTCCATTAATATGCAAAGTTAAAATTCATCACCACTAGGATGTTTTGTATCAATGTGTAGCACACAAACAGAAGCTTTATGGGAATGCTTGGCCCATAGTTTATTTGTACATTATATCGTCCCATGGTGGGGTTTGTTCTTTCGATGAATGCCTCTCTGTTCTGGATGGTTCTACAATTCTGAGCCTTAACCAAATTTTGTTAATTTTGCTTTTTCTTTTGTTGTTTTTAAAATTCAGGAACAACAAGATCTTTTCCCAAGTTAAAAGGAATTGGTAGATCTTCTCCAAGCTCAAGCGATGAACTAAAAACTTATTCCCATCTTTGGAAGTTCTCCTTTAATGAGCTCAAGTTGGCAACAAGCAATTTTAAACCTCAGAATTTACTTGGTGAGTGTGGATTTGGATGTGATTACAAAGGTTTGATTAGTGAGAATGAGAGCTCTTCAACAAGACCTGGAATGAGTCTTTCAATTGCTATGAAGACTCATAACCAGAATGGACTTCAGGTCTATAGGAAATGGCTTGTAAGTTACCATGCTAACCCTTATTATTATAAACTACTATTTTTTAATTTCTGCAAAGTACTATGATTTCCATCACTGAATGTTTGTTCATTGTTTCATGTACGATTGCAGGCTGAAGTTATTTATCTTGGGGAACTCCTTCATCCAAATCTAGTTATATTGGTTGGTTATTGCATCGACGGTGATGAGAGGTTGCTATATGAGTTTATTCCTCCCAAGAAGCTTGGAGAGTCATCTACTTAAAAGTATGTTTTTCAATTTATGTAACATTTGGATATTTATTATAGTATTATTTTAGAATTTATTTAGATTAACTTGCCTTTACTTAGTCACATTTTATATCTTTTTCTCTATTCTTCATTTTCTTTTTTCTTCTCCCTCTCTCTCAACTCATTGATAGAAATACTATACGGTTTTGGTGGAAACTTAGGTTTTTTGTTAGGTTGCATGGCTCTGCGGTTTAAAGCTGAAGAAGGAGACTCCTCTAGTGGCAATAACAAAAAAGATGGTATTCTACATATACCTTGTTTCACCATTCATGTTAGTGTTTACATCATTTTCTAATTTTAATTAATAATTCATTTTTTATATATACTTATAATATATAGGTGCAATATTTGTTTTTATTGGAATTGTTTAGTCATTATTACTTTTTGTGATGGCATGAATCTTTATACTTAATCTCATTCTCAAGTGTCACAATTATGTTCTGAACAGATATCTTTTTTTTTTATCCTTGTAAATCAGAAGAAAGTAGATCAACAACCAATCACAATGCTAGAGAGAAACCAGTTGCTTCTTATGTATCCCCAAGAAACAATGATCCAAGAAGAGCAGGATCATCTCCCAAGTTAAAAGGAATTGCTACATCTTCTTCAAGCTTAAGCGAGGAGCTAAGTGCTTATTCCAATCCTTACAACTTCCCCTTCAATGAGCTCAAGGTGTCAACAAGCAATTTCAAACCTCAAAATTTACTTGGTGAAGACTCATAACCAGAATGGACTTCAGGGTCATAGGGAATGGCCTTTCCAATCTATGGTGTGACAAGAGTAATTGTTGTAACCTTATAGTCATGCTACTGTTGTAAGCCTTTGAGCAATCTGCTTATAATTATAGTCTTTAGTGTCTTTCTGGCTTGCATGAAACTAGAATTTTATGATATTAATCTTCAGCTTTCACTTGTTTACCATTGATTTAATAATGTTATCATTTGTTTAAGAGCATATTTTTCTGAGCGAAATGGCATCCTTAGCCCTTAGGCTAGTCTTCTAAGGAAGCTTACTATACATCGGTCTGGTTCATTTTGGGGAATAACTTTTCCTCATTTCGACCAAGATTTTATTGAAGGAGTAGTCAGGACAAGGACACAAAAAATGCAATCCATAGAGTAGTGATTGAGTTTCAATAAACATAGGATGAATTTCGATCTACTAAAGTCTTATTTGATTACTAAGGTAGGAACTTAGCTCAAAACTCCGACTGTATTTCCTTTTATTCCCTTCTCTCTGTTACTTTTGTTTCCTAAAACAAAAAAAGGAAAATAATCTTCTAGTCAAAGCTTCTAAAGCATTTTCTAGTTTTTGTTTAAGGGGGCAGGATATTGTAACAACCATGTTGTGTTACTACCATGTTACAACCAATCAATCTCATTGTTAGATCGCTTATGTTGATGCAATGGTTATATTTATTTCCATCTTTGTATGGTTATGGTTTCCCATATTTAAAGTGAAAACATTAAATATGAGAAATCATAACTGTAAGAACCCGCACCGCTAATTAAGGTAATTAGTGAATTAATTATGATAATTAGGAAATGATTCCATAATTGACCTTAATAATTATTATTGGGCTTTAATAATTATAATGAATGAATAAAAATGCTGAAAGTCGCGTTTCGGAAGAAAAGCGCAGATACCGGTTCTGCTACCCGGTATAAATGCGTACCGGAAAAGTATCCCGGAAAATTATAACGAATGCATGATAATTACTAGAATATTATGTAAGAATTGTAAAACAAGTTTCAAGTCAAAATAATGTAATCTGATGCCAGAACTGATACTGGCTATGGAAAAGCGCGTACCGGAAAGGTGCTCCGAAAAATAAAATAAAAATATGAAAAATCTTAGAAAAATGTCTAGGTTTGGATTCCAAAGTTTGGGATCAAGATCTTTTGCGTAGCTATTAAGGCTAATACTGCGCGTTATGGCTTAAATGCCTATATATACTACCATTAAGAGGGCACACAACCCTAGGCAGCCACTATTCATACGTGAAGGGAGCTGTGTTGCTGCAGAACACTGTTCCATTGCCTTCTCCTTCATCTTTTCTTGAGCTTGTGATCACCTTCTTCATCATTCCTTCTAGAGTGTGTCTTGTGAGAATGAAATGCAACCTTTCTCTGAGTTGAGGTGTTGTCTGAGAGGTGTTTAGTGGGCTGTGATCTTGTCTTCCTTGTGGTGGGCTATTGTTCATGCCATTGGAGGCTTCAAGGAGCTTCCTTTGTGTTGAAAGGGCCAAGCTTTGCACCATTTTCGTGCACCTTTGTGTGGCCTGAGTTGAGGAACTTTTGGAGAGCTCCAAGAGCACACATTACTCTATTTCAAGCTTGGGGTAAGTTCCCTCACCTTTGATCTTAAGTTTTTGATGCTTAAAGTTGATGTCTTGGCCATGTTTAATGAGTAAACAAGAAGGTATAATAAGTATGAACCTAAAACAGATTAAAGATGCATGCTTTAACGTGTACATGTGTTAAAAGTTGGATCTTTGGACTGGATATTCACGAAATGCAGAAACTGCATTCTGTCGTGAGATATCCAGATATTTGTCGAACAGATATCCGGATATCGATATCCGGATATGGTATCCGGATATTGATATCCGGATATGGGACCTGGGTATCCGGATATGTTATATCCGGATATGGTCAGTGTGATATCCGGATATGACATATCCGGATATGTCCCTTATGATATCCGGATATTCTGGGATTGCGCAGAACAGTAGCTGTGCTGTGTGAACAGTAAGCTATTGGGGGTTTGTGGACCCTAGATTAAGGAAGTTGAACTTCTGTAATTAATGAACTAAGTCAGAATCACTTGATTAAGGGCTTATGGCTTTGTTGGAAGCCTTAAGACGTAAAACGTAAAGGAAAGGCGTAGTCTTTAAGTTATATGCTTGTGATGCATAATTAATGATGTATTATTGGTCCATATCAGATTGTGATATTGCTGTTTTTGGACTTGAGAGTGGTTGGACTCTTGGCTTGGATAGCTAGCTTGCAAGGTAAGCTTTCGTGTCCTCGGTTTAGCCATTTTGTGGTTCCACCATGTCCCATGGGGATGTGGTTTATGCATGCTATATTACATGCTTTGATGTTTTGGAAATGCTGTTGAGCTATTATATGCAATGTGCTTTTATGATAGGCATGTGGTGTCCACCTATACGGTAAGCCTGAGTATGTAGTACATACAAGATGGTGAGGCTGTGGGTGAGGTGCAAGCGGTGTTCCTTGTACTCATGTAGGTATAGACGTATTCCTGCATTTCTCTGGCCAGTAGATTTGATAAACACACATGGCATGATTATCTGCTGCATCGCATAGTTTTGGAACTTATATTGTAAATTCTATTTTTGAACTTATATTACACATGTAAGTGAGCTTGGGGTGGAAGATCCTTGAGGACCCCTTGTCTTACTGATATTTCTTGTTTAGAGATCTCACCCCACGTTTGGGGATGCTTATTTCAGGATCAGGTAATGTGGAGGGCTCAGGTGGCAGGAGGCCAGAGCTGAGTTAGACTTATCTGTATTTTGCTGATATGATGGATGCTGGTTAATTGACTGCTGTTTATGTTTTCAGTTATGATTATATTGAGACTGTTGTTGGGCATTGTGCCTTATTTGGTGAGCATGGGGTTTGTCCATGCCACATGGATTGTTATTGTCTTTTTAGCTAAAGTTGTATTAATGTATCAGGATTTTGGTCCAGGCTATGTGTTGTAGTCTTGTGACTTAGATACTCACTTATCTATTATACACGAGGTATTTCAGTTAGTTGTCTTGCAATTTACATACAGGCAGTATTTTATGAAATTGATTAAGTAATCAAGTTGGTTAAGTTTAATGACGTCATAATTGAATTAAAGAAAAAGTTATTCCGCATTTTTATTAAGCGTGGCTTAATACGATAGTATGTTAACAATCCGGGTTAACACGGGCTGTTACATTTTATGGTATCAGAGCACTTTCTAGGGAAAAGCATGTATGTATTGCAATAACTTAGGATGTTTCGTTGCGTGTCTACTTTGCGTTCTCTCTGATTGGTGTGTATTATGATAATGCATATGTGACCACATGGTGTGGGCCTGTTCAACTCATTCTTTGTGTAACTTGTGCAGAGTCATGGTGCCACCAAGGAGGAACCCTAGTACGAGCGAGGATCAATCGGATCCTATCCTGGCTGCATTAGCTGAGATGCAGGCGGCCCGACTAGCCGACCAGGAAGCCACGAGGTTGGCAAACCAGGCGATGCTGGACGCTATCAGAGAGGCGAACCGGCGAGCCACTGCTGAGGTTCTGGAGGAGAACCGGATGGCCAACATGACTATGATGAGGGTCATGTTGGAGGAGTTGAGGGCTGGTCCTGCTGCTGGCCAGTGTCCTCCATTACCTCCACCGCCGCCACCGCCTCCACCTCCGCCTAGTCAGCAGGAGGACACCCAGAGCCAGATGGGTGAGGGAAGTCACTTGACGGGGGCTTTGCAGACCATCCCCGTATTTGCTGAGGATCGTGACGAGATCGATCGCCGGCTGAATGCTTTCCGCAAGCATAAGCCACCTTCTTTCGACGGATCTTATGATCCCATTGCTGCTGCCAGATGGTTACAGGCGTTGGACAAGATCTTCCGGATCATGCAGTGTACTGATCCGCAGAAGCTGATGTTCGCCGCTTACATGCTGGAGGGCGAGGCCCATGAGTGGTGGACCAATATTTCTCACATCTACGAGATGCAGGGCCGTGTGATGACGTGGCCATTCTTCGAGGAGTGCTTTCTGGGTCAGTTCTTTCCATATGACTCTCAGGAAAGGAAACAGGGAGAGTTTGACCGTTTGGTGCAGGGCTCGTTGTCTGTCAACGAGTACCTGGCCAAGTTTAATGAGCTGGTCAAGTTTGCTCATTTCCGCATGGAGAGACCGACTCCTGTTTTTCTTGCTGCTAAGTTCCGGAGGGGACTTAATGAGGACATTGCTGGACATCTTGCTGGTTCCGCTTCGAGAGACTTCGGAGCTTTAGTACAGCAGTGCCGCGACATTGAGGACTATTGTCGTACGAGTCAGGCAAAGAAGGCCAAGATTGAGGTGCCACAGGGTACCGGCGGTTCCGCTTCCTGGAGAGACAGGAAGCTTGGAAATAAAGGCAAGGGCAAACAGTTGGCGGATAAGCAAGCGCCAAATCAATTTAAAAGGACTTCTACTCAGGGAAACACAGCGAGACCTCCTGCTCCCAGATGCTCGGGATACGGGAAGTCACATTTTGAGCCGTGTTCTACCGGACAGTTGATATGCTTCCAGTGTGGCAAGGAGGGCCACTACTCCAGAGATTGCCCGACGGCGAGAGTTGCTGCAGTGCAGGCTGTGCCATTGCAGATGGTTCCTACTGGGGCACCAGCCGTGCCACCTACTACGGGGCGTGTGTATACTCTGGATCGTCAGCAGTCGGACAGAGCTCCGAACCTGGTCAGAGGTACTGTTACCATTGGTGGTTTAGCGGTTGATGTATTGTTTGATTCCGGGGCAACGCATTCTTTTGTTGCTACCCCTATTGCTGTGGGGCTTGAGTTGCCCAGTGATGTGCTTTCTCCACCGATGCGGGTGACCACCGCCACCGGAGAAAAATGTTTGACCTCCACTGTTCATCGCGATGTAGCGTTTCAGTGGGATGGCTGTGACTTCTCGGTAGATATGATAGGATTGCCGATGGCCAACCTGGAGATTATTCTGGGCATGGATTGGCTGTCCAGAAACTGTGCATTGATTGATTGCTGTGCCAAGAAAGTGGTGATGTCTCCGGGTGGGTCCACAGCCAGTTCCTCACCGTTCATTTCAGTCCTGCAGGCGAGGAGGGCCTTGAGAGCAGGGGCATTTGGCTATGTCATGTTGGGAGGTTTGGTGAGTGGGACACTGGAGGATCTCACTGGCATTCCTGTGGTGAGGGAATTCCTCGAGGTGTTTCCCGAGGAGATTCCTGAGTTTCCACCGCAGAGGGAGATAGAGTTCTCCATAGACTTATTGCCTGGTGTGGGGCCTATATCGTTGGCTCCATACCGGATGTCGCCACCAGAGTTGGCGGAGCTGAAGAAGCATATTGAGGAGCTTTCAGCGAAAGATTTCATTCGGCCGAGTGTGTCTCCTTGGGGAGCACCGGTCATTTTTGTGAAAAAGAAAGATGGGACTATGCGGTTGTGCACCGACTACAGACAGTTGAACAAGGTGACAATCAAGAACAAGTATCCTCTTCCACGCATTGATGATTTGCTGGATCAGCTCAGGGGTGCTTGCGTATATTCCAAGATCGATCTCCGGTCCGGTTACCATCAGATACGGGTAAAGCCGGAGGATGTCCCAAAGACAGCGTTTCGCTCAAGGTACGTGCATTATGAGTACTTGGTGATTCCGTTTGGACTCACAAATGCACCCGCAGTGTTCATGGACTACATGAACAGGATCTTCCAGCCGTACCTGGATCAGTTTGTGATCGTCTTCATTGACGACATCTTAATTTACTCCAAGACGGAGGAGGAGCATGCTGAGCACTTGAAGATTGTTTTGCAAGTGTTGAAAGAGAAAAAGCTATATGCTAAGCCGTCAAAATGTGAGTTTTGGCTCAAGGCGGTGAAATTTCTGGGTCATGTGATTTCCGCTGATGGAGTTGCAGTTGATCCTAACAAGATTGAGGCCGTGATGGACTGGGAGAGGCCCAAGACGGTTACAGAAGTGAGAAGCTTCTTAGGTTTGGCAGGGTACTATAGGAGGTTCATAGAGGGATTCTCCAAGATGGTGCTACCGATGACTCGCCTTACCCGAAAGGAGACTCCATTCGTGTGGACACATGAGTGTGAGGAGTGCTTCCAGGAGTTGAAGGAGAGACTGACTACTGCTCCTGTGTTAGTCCTTCCTGATCCTGCGGAACAGTTTGAGTTATAATGCGATGCCTCTGGAAAGGGGCTAGGCTGTGTGTTGATGCAGAAAGGGAAAGCTGTTGCCTATGCTTCAAGACAGTTGAAACCTCATGAGGAGAACTACCCGACTCACGACTTGGAGTTGGAAGCCATTGTTTTTGCTTTCAAGATTTGGAGGCATTACCTGTTTGGCATGAAGTTTGCTGTATTCAGTGATCATAAGAGCCTGAAGTATCTGTTTGACCAGAAGGAGTTGAACATGAGACAGCGAAGATGGATGGAGTTCTTGAAGGACTACGACTTTGAGTTGAGGTACCATCCTGGCAAGGCCAATGTGGTAGCCGATGCTTTGAGTCGGAAATCCGTGAGCTTATCCAGCTTGATGATGAGCGACTACGAGGTGATCGAAAAGTTTAGAGACTTGAGAGTGAACTCCTTGTTTGGGGGCGCACTGCTCGAAATGGAAACAGCAGAAGTGATTAATGAGCTGATGGGAAAGATTAAAGAGGCGCAAGTGTAAAGAGAGTGCCTTGATTATGTGAAGAACCAGGACGGTGTGTCTTGGAACGAGGATGGATTGCTGCTGTTCCAGAAGAGGATTGTTATTCCTCGAGGGCCATTGACAGAAGAGGTTACGGCAGAGGTTCATAAGGGCCGGTTTACTATCCACCCTGGTGCTACAAAAATGTACCAGGACTTAAAAAGAAACTTTTGGTGGCCGGGCATGAAGAAGGACATAGCGGTCTACATGTCCAAATGTCTTATATGTCAGAAAGTAAAGATTGAGCACCAGAAACCGTCTGGTAAACTCCAACCTCTTGAAATTCCACAGTGGAAGTGGGAGAGTATTTCCATGGACTTCGTGGTGGGATTGCCTAAAACTCAGGCTGGTTGTGACTCTATCTGGGTCATTGTGGACAGATTGACCAAGTCTGCCCATTTTCTTCCAGTGAAGGTGAGCTTCACTACAGAGCAGTTGGCCAAGCTTTATGTCCGCGAGATTGTGAGGCTTCACGGGGTGCCCGAGAGTATCATCAGTGATAGGGACCTGAAGTTCACATCTCGGTTCTGGGAGGCGCTGCAGGAGGCTTTTGGTACGCAGTTGAGATTGAGTACCGCCTATCACCCTCAGACTGACGGACAGACTGAGCGGACCATCCAGACATTGGAGGACATGTTGAGAGCTTGCACATTGGAGCAGGGTTCTGCATGGGATAGGTACCTTCCGTTGGTAGAATTCTCGTGCAACAACAGTTTTCATGCTAGTCTGGGCATGGCACCCTACGAGGCGCTGTATGGTAGGAGGTGTCGAACTCCTACCTGCTGGTATGAGGTTGGAGATAAAGAGCTATTTGGCTTGGACTTTGTCCAAGATACTACCCAGCAGATCCAGATGATCAGGGAAAAGTTGAAGCAGGCACAGAATCGCCAGAAAAGCTACTATGATGTCAAGCATTGTCCACTGGAGTTCAGTGAGGGTGAGCACGTGTTTGTGAAACTTTCACCTGTCACCGGTGTTGGACGGGCACTCGGAGTGAGGAAGTTGAGCCCTCGGTTCATTGGGCCCTACCAGATCCTTGGTAGAGTAGGACCTGTTGCCTATCGACTCGCCTTGCCTCCGAACCTAGCCAACATCCACGACGTGTTTCACGTGTCTCAGCTTCGGAGGTACATAGCAGATCCTTCGCACGTGGTGCAGCCGGATGATGTGGAGGTTCGGGAGAACCTAAAGACTCCCGTCGGACCACTCAAGATTCTCGATCGAGGCGAGAAACAGCTTAGAAGCAAGATCATTCTGATGGTCAAGGTGCAGTGGACTGGACGTAGTCCCGAGGAGTGCACGTGGGAGCGAGAGGATGAGCTTCTCCGACAGTATCCCGACTTTCGAGACTGGTATGTTTCTGATTTTGAGAACAAAATCCTTAAAAAGGTGGGGTGAATGTAAGAACCCGCACCGCTAATTAAGGTGATTAGTGAATTAATTATGATAATTAGGAAATGATTCCATAATTGACCTTAATAATTATTATTGGGCTTTAATAATTATAATGAATGAATAAAAATGCTGAAAGTCGCGTTTCGGAAGAAAAGCGCAGATACCGGTTCTGCTACCCGGTATAAATGCGTACCAGAAAAGTTTCCCGGAAAATTATAACGAATGCATGATAATTACTAGAATATTATGTACGACTTGTAAAACAAGTTTCAAGTCAAAATAATGTAATCTGATGCCAGAACTGATACTGGCTATGGAAAAGCGCGTACCGGAAAGGTGCTCCGAAAAATAAAATAAAAATATGAAAAATCTTAGAAAAATGTCTAGGTTTGGATTCCAAAGTTTGGGATCAAGATCTTTTGCGTAGCTATTAAGGCTAATACTGCACGTTATGGCTTAAATGCCTATATATACTACCATTAAGAGGGCACACAACCCTAGGCAGCCACTATTCATACGTGAAGGGAGCTGTGTTGCTGCAGAACACTGTTCCATTGCCTTCTCCTTCATCTTTTCTTGAGCTTGTGATCACCTTCTTCATCATTCCTTCTAGAGTGTGTCTTGTGAGAATGAAATGCAACCTTTCTCTGAGTTGAGGTGTTGTTTGAGAGGTGTTTAGTGGGCTGTGATCTTGTCTTCCTTGTGGTGGGCTATTGTTCATGCCATTGGAGGCTTCAAGGAGCTTCCTTTGTGTTGAAAGGGCCAAGCTTTGCACCATTTTCGTGCACCTTTGTGTGGCCTGAGTTGAGGAACTTTTGGAGAGCTCCAAGAGCACACATTACTCTGTTTCAAGCTTGGGGTAAGTTCCCTCACCTTTGATCTTAAGTTTTGATGCTTAAAGTTGATGTCTTGGCCATGTTTAATGAGTAAACAAGAAGGTATAATAAGTATGAACCTAAAACAGATTAAAGATGCATGCTTTAACGTGTACATGTGCGGATATTGATATCCGGATATGGGACCTGGGTATCCGGATATGTTATATCCGGATATGGTCAGTGTGATATCCGGATATGACATATCCGGATATGTCCCTTATGATATCCGGATATTCTGGGATTGCGCAGAACAGTAGCTGTGCTGTGTGAACAGTAAGCTATTGGGGGTTTGTGGACCCTAGATTAAGGAAGTTGAACTTCTGTAATTAATGAACTAAGTCAGAATCACTTGATTAAGGGCTTATGGCTTTGTTGGAAGCCTTAAGACGTAAAACGTAAAGGAAAGGCGTAGTCTTTAAGTTATATGCTTGTGATGCATAATTAATGATGTATTATTGGTCCATATCAGATTGTGATATTGCTGTTTTTGGACTTGAGAGTGGTTGGACTCTTGGCTTGGATAGCTAGCTTGCAAGGTAAGCTTTCGTGTCCTCGGTTTAGCCATTTTGTGGTTCCACCATGTCCCATGGGGATGTGGTTTATGCATGCTGTGTTACATGCTTTGATGTTTTGGAAATGCTGTTGAGCTATTATATGCAATGTGCTTTTATGATAGGCATGTGGTGTCCACCTATACGGTAAGCCTGAGTATGTAGTACATACAAGATGGTGAGGCTGTGGGTGAGGTGCAAGCGGTGTTCCTTGTACTCATGTAGGTATAGACGTATTCCTGCATTTCTCTGGCCAGTAGATTTGATAAACACACATGGCATGATTATCTGCTGCATCGCATAGTTTTGGAACTTATATTGTAAATTCTGTTTTTGAACTTATATTACACATGTAAGTGAGCTTGGGGTGGAAGATCCTTGAGGACCCCTTGTCTTACTGAGATTTCTTGTTTAGATATCTCACCCCACGTTTGGGGACGCTTATTTCAGGATCAGGTAATGTGGAGGGCTCAGGTGGCAGAAGGCCAGAGCTGAGTTAGACTTATCTGTATTTTGCTGATATGATGGATGCTGGTTAATTGATTGCTGTTTATGTTTTCAGTTATGATTATATTGAGACTGTTGTTGGGCATTGTGCCTTATTTGGTGAGCATGGGGTTTGTCCATGCCACATGGATTGTTATTGTCTTTTTAGCTAAAGTTGTATTAATGTATCAGGATTTTGGTCCAGGCTATGTGTTGTAGTCCTGTGACTTAGATACTCACTTATCTATTATACACGAGGTATTTCAGTTAGTTGTCTTGCAATTTACATACAGGTAGTATTTTATGAAATTGATTAAGTAATCAAGTTGGTTAAGTTTAATGACGTCATAATTGAATTAAAGAAAAAGTTATTCCACATTTTAATTAAGCGTGGCTTAATACGATAGTATGTTAACAATCCGGGTTAACACGGGCTGTTACAATAACCATACAAAGGTGAAAACAAATATAAAGTATTAAATTTGGGAAATCATGACCATACAAAGATGGAAATAAATATAACCGTTGGATCAACATAAGCGATCTAACGGTGAGATTGATTGGTAATAACATGTTAGTAACACAACTTGGTTGTTACAATATCTTTCCATTTGTTTAAACACAATACTTTTATTGAAAACATATTTTTTTTGTTCTATTATATCCCCATTTTAAATTTTAAATTTATATCCTATTTCGTAACCTAATATCTTTTTTCCGACGATTCTCTCACATAATTCTCCTCTTTTCTCACCAGCACACATAATACCATCTATATAATATTGATTTAGTCCCATCCAACATAGGGAGAATTTGGATGTACTTAAGTCTTATTTGATAACTAAGGTAGGAAGCTTGGGCCTAAATCTTACTAAATTCCTTTTTGCTCCTGCCTCTCTATGACTTTTGTTTTACTCAATTTTTTTATTTCCTAAATAAAACTTGTTATCATTGCTTCCAAAAGCATCTTCTACCTTTTCTCTCTTGCTTTTTAAAAATAATTCAACTTTATCGAAAAAGTAATCTTTTTATTCCATTTATTCCTCATTTTAATTTTTTAATTCAAATTTTAATTATTAACCTAAATACTTTTCTCTTACACAATTTACCTTTTTCCCAGCCGTCCAGAGAAAGGAATAAGTGTTATAAATAATCAACCATAAGGAAAATATGGATCTATTCAAATCTCACCTTATAACTAAGGCATGAAACTTAGCCCGAAAATCCGACTATTCCTTTTTGTTCAAGTCTTAGATATTTTGTTTTTCTCAAAAATTAACAATAGCATCTTTTTAGAAGCATATCTAGATTCCTTTTTTCTAAAAAATAAAAAAAAATCACCTTGACTTTATTAAAAACCAGATTTCTTGTTCTATTTATACCCACATCTAAAATTTTTCATTCAAATTTTAAATCTTAACCTAATAATATATACCCTTCTCCTGACCCTTCTATGACATTGTTTTCCTCTTTTCCCGGCGGCATCAGAATACCTTCTCGAGATCGGGGATAAGTTTCATCCATCACAGGAAGAATTTTGATCTACTCAAGTCTCATTTGATAACCAAGGTAGGAAGCGTAGCCCCAAATCGTGACTATATTCCCTTTTGTGGGCTCCTCGTTGTTACTTTTGCTTTGCTTAAATATTTTTTTATTTTCCTCAAATAAAAAATCTTTTTATCAAAGCTTCGAGATGCACCTTCTAGTTTATCTCCTTCTTTCTCTTAAAAAAACACATAAAATGTAATTTTTTTGTTCCATTTATACCCTCATTTAAATTTTTTTATCCCAATTTGAACTCCTAACCTAATACTCTTCTCCCGACATTTCTCTAACATTATTCTCCCTTCCCTAGCAGCGCACAGAATACCATCTAAAGAATAAAGATCGAGTAGCATCCAACATAAGAATTGTTCAATTCTGCTCAAATCTCATTTGACAATTAAGGTATGAATCTTAGTCCCAAAACCAAGGTAGGAAGCTTAAGCCCCAAATCGTGACTGTATTCTTTTTTGTGGGCTCCTCTTTGTTACTTTTGTTTTCCTCAATTTTTTTTTTTATTTTCCTCAAGTAAAGTATGTTTTTTTATCAAAGCTTGGAGATGCATCTTCTAGTTTCTCTCTCTCTAAAAAAAATTAACTTTATAAAAAAGTAGTTTTTTGTTCCATTTATATCCTCATTTAAATTTTTTAATTCTAATTTGAACTCCCATCCTAGTACTATTCTACCAACATTTTTCTCACATTATTCCCCCCTTTCTAGCAGTGCATAAAATATCATCTAAAGAATAGAGATCGAGTTTCATCAAACATAAGAATAGTTCGGATCTACTCAAATCTCATTTAATAATTAAGTTATGAATGTTGATCCCAAAACCAACTATGTTTCTTTTAGTTTCCACCTCTCTCCTACTTTTGTTTCCTTCAAATGCTTTTTCTTATCAAAGCATACTCTAGCTTTTTTTTAAATAGTCAACTTTATTGAAAATATAATTTTTCAATTTCATTTATATCCTCATTTAAAATTTTTAATTCATGTTTTAACTGTTAATCAAATACTCTTCTCCCAAAATTCCTCTCACATTATCCCCCATTTCCTCAACGGAATGCAAAATATTATCCACATAGATGAGATCTACTTTCATCTAGCATTGGAAAAATTTGGATCTACTCAAATCTTATTTGATAACTAAAAAAGGAAGTTTAGACCCTACCGAATGTAATGCCTTTTATTCCCATCTCTCGTTTACTTTTATTTTTCGCAAATATTTGTTTTGTTTATCCTAAAAAAGAAGAAGAAGAATAACTTGTTCTCAAATCTTCCAAAAGCATATTCTAGCTTCTCTCTCTTAAAAAATGTCTAATTTTATCAAAGAATTAACTTTTTGTATTTCATTATTATCCCTGTTGTAAATTTTTAATTTTTATTTTAATTCTTAACCTTATACCCTTTTCCTGACACTTTTATCATATTATTCTTTTTTTCCCCAAGACTCAAATAATACTATCCAAAGAAATAGTTGAGTTTCAAATAACATAAAGTGATTTTGAATTTGTAGAAATGCTCAAGAGGGAGACTTAACTCATGTTGCAACTCAAATGATGGGAACATATGCCTATGCAACCCTTGATTACGTTATGACGGGTTAGTATTCTCTCTTCCATCTCATTATGTTATCACTGTTATGATCCTTGAATCTGAATTCCTTCTATTCCATCTAATATCTTTAAATATTATTTTTTTGTTGATTTATTCTTCAAATCCACTTTGGTCTTCTTTAATTTATGATATCTAGAGTAAGCCTTTGACTTGCAGTTAAATTGCTCTCTCTCATTCTTTGTTTTTTCCTATTTGAGTTTTGTGCTGAATTTTATGTCGACAGCTTAGTTAAAATTTCATTTTATACTTAATTTTAATTAAAAAATCACTTTTAATATACACTTACATGAAATTGTTTTATACATTTGACTAGTACCATATATATAAGTCAAAGAGAGGTACAAGCTGTTATAACAATTATATTTTGTGAGGGCATCACTATTTAATAGCTAATCTCTTATTCTCAAGTGTCACAATTCGATTCCGAATCAATATCCATTTTTTCCCTTGAAAATCAGCAGGAAGTAGATCAACCAATGGCAATGTTAGCAATTCCTCAACAAAAAATAATTCAGAAACAAGAAGATCTTTTCCCAAGTTAAAAGGAATTGGTAGATCTTCTCCAAGCTTAAGCGATGAGCTAAAAGCTGATTCCCATCTTCAAAGTTCTCCTTCAATAAGCTCATGTTGGAAACAAGCTATTTTAAACCTCAGAATTTACTTGGTGAGTGTGGATTTGGATGTAAGAGCTGGAATCACTACAGCAAAAACTAATTTCAACGGCGATTCCCTAGAGTCGGTTACACGAAAAGCCGCTGATTTCAAAATTTTATTTCCTAAAAACAATCACTTTAAACGAAAGCCAAGGAAGCCAATTCAGTGATGAGTATGGGGACATATCAAGCGATGAGTGATGCCCAATTCAGTGAGAAACTTTGTAAAAGGCCTAAATTCCCCTCCCCAATCGGTTTGAACAGACTTAATTGTCTGCTTGAATTGTGTGGAAACAAGAGAATGAAAGTTCTTAAAAACAGAAAGTGATTCAGATTTATGTTTGAGCAGATAGATCCAAGTAAATCGAGTAGCAACATCTACAAAAGTGATGTAATACAAGAAGCCTTGAGATGAAGAAATTGGAGCTGGTCCCCACAAGTCACTAACCACAAGCTGAAAAGGTTCAGAATATGTAGTAGATGAAGGGAATGAAGGCAACCTGTGAGACTTGCCCATACAACATGCTGAACAAACATCAGGAACAGTTTTATTACCTAATGAGATATTACAATGAGATAGAATCCTTTTTAAGGAATCAAAATGAGGATGTCCTAATCTGGAATGCCAGAGAGTATAGTTCCTAGATACATCAGCAACTACAGCAGTATTACAAATTGTGTTACATGTTTTAGGAATACAAACAGAACCACAAACTGAAGAACTACAATTGTGTATGTTTTGAACAGATTTTGCTGAGAGATAGTTGGAGGAAGCAGAAGTATTGGTTGGAAGACCTTTGAACTTGTAGAGTCCATCACTGCCAAGAGAGCCTTCAAGTAAGACCTCCTGAGACTCCTGAGATTTTACAACACAATGAGTGGCATGAAATTCAAAGTAGACATTATTGTCTCTAGCAAACTGACTAACACTTAAGAGATTTTTGGTGATTTTGGGAACAAGAAGTAGATTGTGTAAATGCAGTGAGGTATGTGGAGAAATAGGAGAGCAAAAAGTGCTAGAGCCAACAGAGGAGATAGCCAAACCTTGACCATTTCCAACAAATATTTGTTCTGGACCATCATATTGGTTGCTATGTAACAGGTTTGCTGGATTGGCAGTGACATGATGTGAGGCTCCTGAATCAGGATACCAATCCAAGGCTATGTGATTATCTGAAGAACCAACAAAAGCCCGAGGATGACTAGGCTGTGTAAAACTATTCGGCTGCTGCATATTGGAGAAGGAACCAGAAAGATGACTTGGCTGTTGTTGCATATTGTGACAAGTTCCAGTAGATGCATGTGGCATGTTCCAATTTGGATTAGCCATATAACTCGGATTAGATGACAGCTGAGAGACAGCCATATTCACTGCAGCAGGATTGGAAAAATTGGTTGGAAAGCTCAATGCATTCATTGGAACATGAGAAGAATTCACTGGTGATGAAGAGTTATTGCTGTATCTCCACCAGCAATTAGTAGCATCATGACCATTTTTCTTACAAAGTTGACAAGTAACCAAGGGTCTGCCACCAACATAGCTTCTTCCACCTCGATTCATATAGTTTCTGTTATTTCTACCTCCACGCCAACCTCCACGAATTGGCTGCTGCAGGTAGGGTCTGGTGACAGTACCTTGTTCATAAGAGTTCTGAACTGGTGGTGGTTGTGGTCTATAAAGTCCTTGATCAGGAGCACGAGGAACAACAGATAACTGAGGGCTATGAGCTACATTTACAGAATGAAGATTTAATGAATGTGATTGAAACTTTGATAGCATTGCTTCTTGAGCCAAGATCTGAGATTCCAAATCATCAAAGCAATATGAATCTCTGCCTCTAAAATATGTGATGAAAGGACCATACTCTTCAGGTAGTCCTTCAAGAACAGTCCGCACGAGTTCTTTGTCAGTAAATGGTTCACCTATGGCAATTAGTGTATCTCCAAGAGCCTTCACACGAGCAAGATACTCTTCAATGCTTCTATCACCTTTTTTGATATTTTTGAGTTCCGAACTTACTTGATTTGCCTTAGCCCTGGTTACTGATTCAAAATAACGATGAATTCTGTCCCAAGCTTGATGAGATTGTCGAACACCAAGGATCTTGTTGATGATTTCTCCCATTCAACAAAGGCTGGATTCACTTTTCCAGCTGCACAATCTTCATCTGTTAGAAACCGCAATGGAACATGAGGATTGACAAGAAAATGTTCTAGTTGATGAGCAATGATCGGAGGCTCAACGATCTGCTTCCATAGAAGAAAGTTCTTGTTTGTCAACTTCACTGACAGTTGTGTATTGAAAAATATAGGAGATCTTGAGTCCTTAGAAGAGATAGGAGAAGAAGAGAAAGAGGTATCATCATGGTTCTGTGTAGCGGAAGCCATGGAAGTGTTGATGATGGATCAGTGCCCCAGGATTGAGGCTCTGATACCATAAACGAAAGCCAAGGAAGCAAGAAAGAAACAGAAAGCCAGAGAGAAAACTAGAGAGAAAAAGTATGATTCATAAAGTGTAATGTATTTCATTGAATTAACTAAACGTACATACAGAGAGTATTATATACTATGGTAGTAAGTAGGATCAGTTACATCAGTTAAAGGAGTAGAAACTAATCCCCATAAATCCAGGGAAGTTGTTAGGAGGTTGAGAGGTTGTTGAACCACCTCACTGTTAGGAAGCTTTCACGTATACTCTAATACACTTAATTAGAAATACTACTAATATTAAAAATAATGCCCTCCACATTGAAACCCTAAACCCTTCGCAATGCTCAGCGACGCTATTCACTCCATTTCCAGATCCCACTTCCTAAACTCTATCAAAACCCTCAGAAATTATTCTCACAATCTAAACACTAACACCGCCGACGACTGTGCCGGTTTCATCTTCGTCAAGGACTTCCTCCCAGACGATGACGTCCTCGGCGAAGATGACTCTGCCGTCCGCGATGCCAAGAGTCTCAACTCCATAAGGACCAGCTCGAGTTCTTCCATGTGAGTTTTCTTTTTTTCTTTTCTTTCACCTTTTTTTTGGCTATCCGTTCATTTCCTTTTAATTCGACGAATCTGGACGTAAATAAGGTATGGTGTAGAATACTTGTTGTGTTATAGCTTGAAATTTGATGAAATTGGATATTAATTGCTATTTTTGGTTATTGTCCTTTTGCTTCTCCCATTTCTATGGCACAAAAAACTTGACATTGTTAAGGATTTCGTACGCATAATGATTGAGGGATAGAAAACACAAGATATCAGCATGGCAGAACGCTAAGGTTGCTAAGAGTAATAACAGGTTCAAGAGAGAAGATGATGTTATTAATGGGTGGGAGAATGAGCAGGTTCAGAAAGCAAGTTAATGGATGAATAGAGTTGAGGTATTATTTGCATGTTTATGTTACTAATTCAAGAGTTATCTTTTGTTCACTTCCATTTTTTAAAGTGGTTATTACATTTTTGTTTGATGTTAATGTTGTTAGTGGGTTAATAATTATGATTAGTTGGCCTGAATTTTATGGAGATGGTGGAATTTTGGATAGTGTTCATTATTATTTGTTGCTGAAGTTCCACATTTTGTTATACTGCTGAGAAAGTTGAACTCTTTGATGTTTAAACTTTTTATTTTTTTGGATAAAGTTGAACTCTATTTATTTATTTATTATTGATTATTTGATGAAGCAATAGCACCTTTTGGGAATACTAGTCATTAAAAAAACAGTTTATTTGAGTTTGAACATATATTTGCTTAAAACTTGACGAAAAGGTTCAATTTTTTGCAGGTTTGGGTGCACAACCATAAGCTATTAATGGCTGCCCGGAAACCTGGTTTAATTGCTTTATTTGATGTTAATGAGACTCTTACAGCTCCCAGAAAGGTATCTGTTTCTTTTAGAACTAATGATTATCCATGACTATGTGCATTGTTATTTTGTTACAATCATAGCTGCAAAAAAATATCAATGTAGGAATTTGATATGGTTCTAACTTCTAAGGCAAGTCTATTGTCTGTAAGTCACCTTTGATTATTCATCAGTTTATTCATCATGAAATGCTATGACTCCCCACAAAAGTAGAAAATCTGGATTTATTCTTTCTGATTGTTTAGTCTTGCATTTCCTCTATTTATTGTTTCCTACTCAAATGCATGGTGGCTACTCCTGAGATATTGGCATTCATGCAAGATCTACGGAAGGTGAGTGATTTGGAATTTTGTATTTTTTATTTTACCTTATAATGCATCTCATTTCTTGGTGTCTTTTATCACCATTTCAATTTTTGCATTCATAGAGTATTATATCAACTAAACCTTCGAGAAGTGAGGTATTTCTCATCCAACTTGGCAACTGCATTCCCTCATATCCCTTTATCCCAAACCTCTTGAGATTTGAGGGAGGCTCAAGGGCTTCAAATACTCTTTCAAATTCTGCATTAATACCCATGCTCTTTATATGTTTATGCTACTCTTATAGCAGTTATTTTAGATCTGAATGAATACTCTGTTAATTGGTTTTTGTCACAACTTATATTTATAATACTAGGAAGTGGTAAGGTGAAAAAAAGGAATTTTGGGTATTAATTTAGCTCATGTCAGAGTTGAAAATTATTACATTTTCTGAATGTGAGTTTCTTATTTTAATGAAGAGTGTCCTTATTGAACCAACAAGTGGTAATACTGGCATTGGATTAGCCTTCATGGCAGCAGCCAAGGGTTACAAGCTCATAATTACAATGCCTGCTTCAATGAGTTTCCAAAGAAGAATTATTCTATGTCCTTGTGCAGGTGCGTTTTAAGAACTGGTTGTTTGCTAAACTAGATATATTGTTATTTGTGTATGTTTACATGAGAATTGCACCATTTGCCTTTAGTTATGCATCATTAATAATTATCAACATAAATTTTTTGTCTGTATATATTCTTTTTAACTTTTTCCTCTTTTTCCACAGGCGGATATGCCAAAGGTCTAATAGAATACACCCTAAATTAGTTTTTTTTTTCTTTCGTCTATTTTATTCAATTCTTAAGTATGTCTAGAGTTTTAAGATCATGAAAGGTAATTCAGCATTCATAAGAACAAATTTGAAGATAGGTGAAAGGCTCATGCCATTGCTTATACTGAAAATAGTTTTTCTCATGTAAACAAAATTTTGTGCTTATTCTTTCTCCCTTATCCTATATTTTCATACCGTGCTTTTGGGTGATGATGTTTCACTATATTTGCAGGCCTACTAGTGTATTTCCTCATCCTCTTTCACGTGTTAAGCAACCAATTGGATACAGAGTGAGTACCACAGCCTGCCTGTTAATCTTAAGGTAGCCAATCTGTGATAGTCTGATTGTGTTTTGCTTCTTGTTCTGCAAATTGGGGGCCTAACATTGACGTTGTTGGGTTTTGTTTCCTCGACCTAGCTTCAAATTATGAACCACCAAAATTGCTAGTAGATTGGCTTGAAGAAGGCAAAAAACCTATTTATGTTGGATTTGGTAGCCTTGTGAGTTTCTATGTTCTCATGTTTAGGTCATCTAATTACTCTCTGATGAATCAGCAGAATACACTATTTGTCTAAATAATATTCCAATTAACATTTGCAATGGACCATTCCACCTTAAATCACTAGTCACTAGTCAGTAATACATATAGGAATTGAATCAAATGTTCCTTTGCTTATCTTGAGTTCATTAATTGTGTTTGGAAATTTGTCTATGAGAATGAAAGTTAAGAGATCAATTTTTCTGAATTGTTCCACTAAGTGTCTGTAACTTAAATGAGTTTTTCCAAACTAACTCCACTAACTATGAGAGATCTGTCTTGAATGAAATTCTGTATCAGTATAAAATTGGACTGTGTTCAGAAAATTGAAAAATTGAATTGGACTGTGTTCAAAAGGTGGTTTCTGTCATTTATTTATTTTCCCTTGTTATCTATTTTTCCTCCCAATCTTGGCTGTATTATGATTTATCTACCCGCATATGAAAAATAATATGAATTACCTATATAGGTTACATATTAAGAAACAATGGTCTTCTCTTGAAATGGCCAACACCCGAAGTTTGTAGTGACATATTTGTCTTTTTTCACCAAAGAAAAGAGATCTTTCTTTTTCTTCAATTATTTTGTTTTAAGAAAAATACAAGCATCTATAGATATTCAAAGTAGATGCTTAATTTGTCTCTCTCGTTCGGTATTAATTTATTAACCTCGTTTCTTTCTCTTGCACCTGAATGTAGGTTTGTTTCTTTAGGCAGTTTGTACGGTCAGTTCCTAAAGTGGATTACTTGACCTTCAGACATGGATTTATCATGGTAAATATTGTCTTCACTAGTTTCACTTGTGACTTTCTTTAATCAAGAGAGTCAAAGACCATTAATCAATGGTATTGTTTCGGTTTGTAATTTTTGAAAACAAAATGATTTGGTTAATTTTTCTTTGTATTTATTTCACCTAGAAACTCAGCATGCTAGGGGATTACATTTTCTGAAGTGTCTTTAACATGCAATGAATGACTTGAAATCTCACTAGTTTCACTTGATTTTCGGAAATATATAAAACGATCTTTGGAGGAGGATTTCAAAGTTGTTTTAGGAATCAGGTTTTGTGCATTATACCTAATCTCCTTATCATGTTTTTTAATTGTTATTTTTTCCCTGTCAAGCATAGGATATTGATTTTTTTACTTGTTTTTTTTAATTAAAGGAATGTGTAGAAAATGAAATTTAATGTATCATATTTTTAATCCTACAAAAATGAAGAGCAGAAGTTTCATTTTTGAATACTGAATTAGCAAGGGTCGATTTCAGATTTTGCTCTAAGTGGACCTATGAAAAGATTGTAGATCTTTTAATACTTGTCTTTTAACTCTGTGTATGACATGTATGTGGTTGGTCTTAAAGGTGAGTTTCTAAGGCTGATTCTTAGTCTATTTTGTTTCATCCAAATATTCTCAAGCAGTGGTGTTAACCCTATTAGTAATTGAAATTGCTAATTGATTGGTATACACTATTTTTTATTTGGTAAACGAACGTGTTAAGATACTCTGACAGGTCCACCACCTCTTTTTTCATTTATTCTTTTTTTGCCCTTTTTAATGGAACATCATTCAAGGCTCTTATTAACCGATCACGTTATTAATGGTATTATTTGAGTGTGCTGTAAATTGATTTAAACATCTTTTATCCTTTATAAGTTGGTGGGAAATATCTACAGAGGTTTTGTAGAGATACTGATACTAGACAAATGTGAACATACAGAAGGTGAGAGAGAATTTTTAAGTGTGTAAAGAGAGCATATATGTTGTGATGCAATGGTTCTATTATGCCTTGGGCTTGCCTATGGTGTCAATTAGTTTCTGCTCTTTAATTTGTGGCTCTGGCTGGATTCTTAAAATTCTTAATTTTGCATCCTTGTAACCATTACTCATCAAGTGACTTTCAAAGGTAATTACATCTGGTTTTTAAAGTATATATGCTGTCACTTGTCAGAAATAAATCATCTATGATGGTGTTGCTTGTTTTGTACCTTCTTTGCATCCTTCTTTGCTGCTTTCTAGGAGAAGTCTGGTTATGATTTCCATGAGATGAGAGAAGCAATTAAGATAACCATTTTAGTCTTAAATTTCATTCGAAATCCTTAATTTTAAGTCTAAATTGTCTTATCTGATTAATTACTAATTGTATGAATGGTGTTTATATTCTATCTATCAAATATCAGTAATGAAGTTGTGTTACATATCACGTCCACTCTGATTTTTTTTTTTTACTTTAGTTTTCTAAGAATTTAATTTGTAAAAAAAATGCATGTATCATAATGTTTACTACAATTGAAGCATAAACTGCTAACTCAGAGACCATATCAGATAAGATGTGGAATCATCATTGTTGGACGTATTCATCATCAAATAGTTAAATCAACTAAAATTTCTAAATACTACTTTAATTGCATATTTGTATGTGCGCAAATGCCTTAACAGTTAACAGGTTTAATCTTGTATTTCTATAACTATGTTTCTCCTCTATGAATGTACACCAGGTTTTCATTTGATCCGACTCTGCACGTGACATAGCCGCTAAATTTTCTAAGTATACATTCTAATTTAATTTATATTAATTTTAAATTGTGGGTTGTTCTTATTTACATATAAACCAGATTTTTTATATAAATTTCACAATTTTTTTATCTTCCTCGTGTTATGGCTGTGCTGTATCATGTGGAATACTTAACTGGAATTTTTGATTGATATTTTGATTTTTGAGCACTTTTTTTTTATCTATCAACAATTAGCCATACTTTGGCCGGATGATAACATTGAAGCTCAACTATGTAGGCCTGGTGTGCATGTAGAGTTTGATTAAACTCAACAATTAGTCATACTGTCTTTTTCCCCTAGTTCTTTTGTAATAGAAATTGACTATTATATGCAATTTTATCATTTATTCTTTTGTAATACATGTTTGTGATACTTTTAGTAAGTTTGATGTGTTAAAATGGTTTACCATTTTATACTTTTATTAAGTTTGATACTTTTACCATTTGGCATATTTAATTTTAATGCAGGTAGCAGAGCAATATTCTCGTGTTCCACTTTCTTCACATTCTGCTACTCATCAGCCATACTAGATTAGTTATGTTTAAACATTTCTAGTTGTATTAACATTGTGGTTACTTTTATGATTAATTTGTAAAAGACTTATGTACTTTGTTTTTGTCATATATTTAGATTTATTAATTTTTATTGTTAGACATTTTAAATTGATTTTGTAATTGTATTTAGTTTTTCTTTATATTTTAATGATACAATGACAGGTTTGATTGTAGACAATGGATGTATTTATGAACAATGAAATTATTGTTAGCGTTTGAGTAAAATTATATAATTTTAATGAATTTTACAATTAAGTGGTTGTTTAAAATATTTATGTTTACAAAAAAAAATTAAATTCATTGAAACCACCACAAAAATTTAATTAAATATATAAAAAAAATAGAATTACATGATTTAGCGGCGGTTCTAAACCGTCGCTATTAATAAAAAATTATTTATTATTTTTTGAAATTGATGGCGGTTTCTATACATTCAGCGTCGGTTGTAGATTTCGCGTCGGTTATTCCGGCGGTTGCAGTAAACCGTCGCTAATTTATTCAACGTCGCCAGTTTCTAAGTCCGTTTTCTATTGGCCACGGAATATTTTAGCGGCGGTTCAAACCGCCGCTAAAGCCAAAAAAAACCGACGCTAAATCCCAATTTTGCTGTAGTGAATGGGGCTTTCAATTGCTATGAAGACTCATAACCAGAATGCACTTCAGGGCTATAGGAAATGTCTCGTAAGTTACCATGCTAACCCTATCAATAAACTACATAAAAAATATTTTTCATTTCTATTCACTACTCTATTAGTCTATTTCTATTAGGGATAAACCCTAAAGTTTATCTTTCCTGCTTAAAAATTTAATAGGCTTGGAACTCGGTTCCTTTCTTAATCCGGAGCTTCAAATCGTGGTATAACATCTCAAACCAAGTAGAATTTCTCAGTGCTGAGGTGACTCTACTTTCAGATCCTTATAGATCTATGAATGTTCTCAATATTTTTTAGTATTATATATTTTTATTTAATTATTTTTGAAATTTCAGGTTTAGGTTTAGTTAACAATAGCAACAACAACATAGGTATTGAAGGACAAAGTTCACGGTTTTGGTGGAAACTAAGGTTTTTGTTATGTTGCACGGGTTTGCGGTTTAAAGCTGAAGAAGGAGGGTCCTCTAGTGGCAATAACACAAAAGATGGTATTCTACATATACCTTGTTTAAGTATTATTGTTAAGATTTTACATCATTTTTTAATTTTAATTAATAATTCACTTTTAATATATACTTATAATAGGTGTAGTGTTTGTTTATTATATTTTGATTTTAATGGAATTGTTTAGCCATTACATTTTATGATGGCATGAATCTTTATACTTAATCTCATTCTCAAGTGTCACGTTATGAATTGGTATCTTTTTTTATCCTTGTAAATCAGAAGGAAGTAGATCAACAACCAATAAAAATGGTAGAAAGTAACCAGTTGCTGCTCATGTATCCTCAAGAAACAATTAATAATTCAAGAATAGCAAGCTAGATCATCTCCCAAGTTAAAAGGAATTGCTACATCTTCTTCAAGCTTAAGCGAGGAGCTAAGTGCTTATTCCAATCCTTACAACTTTCCCTTCAATGAGCTCAAGGTGTCAACAAGCAATTTCAAACCTCAAAATTTACTTGGTGAAGACTCATAACCAGAATGGACTTCAGGGTCATAGGGAATGGCTTTTCCAATCTTTGGTGTGACAAGAGTAATTGTTGTAACCTTATAGTCATGCTACTATTGTAGTAAGCCTTTAAGCAATCTGCTTATGATTATAGTCTTTAGTGTCTTTCTGGCTTGCATGAGACTGGAATTTTATGATATTAATCTTCAGCTCAAGGAACAAGCAATTTCTAACCTCAAAATTTGCTTTGTGAAGACTCATAACCATAATGGACTTCAGGGTTATAGGTCATTGCTTGTAAGCTACTATGCTAAATAATTAATCTTTAATATAAACTATTTTATTTTGGCAGAGTTCTATGATTTACATCACTTAATATCACCGTTTCATGTATAATTGTCGGTTGAAGTTAATTATCTTCGGGAACTCCGTAATCCAAATCTAGTTAAATTGATTGGTTATTGCATTGAAGATGATAAAAGGGTACTAGTATATTGAGTTCATGCTTCGAGGAAGCTTGGAGAATCATCAGTTTAAGAGTATATCTTTTAATTTATGTGACATTCAAATTTTTATTATAGCATTTTTTTAGAGTTTATTAAAGAAAAGGAGAAAGAAAAGGGAATTTGTTAATGACTGTATACTATATTTTGTAAGTGATTATATTGTCACATATTTGCAGGATTTGTGCCTCTTCCTTGGAATCACATAATGAAAATTATGCTTGCCCTGAGCATGAGGAAGCTCAGAGGCCAGTGATATTTTGAGACTTGGAATGTTTCTTGATGATGAACTGATTCTGAGGCGATACTTGTTAGCTCCATGGTTGGAGGAGCCTACTTGCAAACCCTGAAATGAGGGGGAAGAACAAGATAAGTCTTTGCAATCAGGCAAATAGTTCAATACTTCAACCACTTTATTCATCCGAGGTTTAGTTGAGCTATTACCATATGTATGTTTAATACATCGATCCGGTGCACACTGAGTGTTACACTAAGTGTCATCAACCATAATTTTTTTTTTTTGGATGTGTAAGTCTCATTTGATAACTAAGGTATGAAATTAAGCCCGAAAACCCGACTATTCCTTTTTGTTTAATTCTCAATTTTTGTATTTTCCTCAAAAAAATAATAATAGCATCTTATCGTAAGCATATCCTAGATTCTTCGATTTTCTTTTTTTTTTTTGAAAAAAAATACTTCGTCTTTATCGAAAACCTAATTTTTTTGTCTCATTTATATCCACATTTAAAAAATTTCATTCCAATTTTAAATGTTAACTTAATACCCATCTCTTCTCTGAAATTGTTTCCCAACAGCCTACAGAATACATTCTCGAGATTACGGATCAAATTTAATCCATCATAGGTACTCAAGTCTTATTTGATACCTAAGGTCGAAAACTTAGCCCCAAATCGTGATTATATTCCTTTATGGGCTCCTATTTATTACTTTTGTTTTTCTCAAATATTTTTTTATTTTCCTCAAATAAAAAAATCAGTTTATCAAAGCTTCCAATTGCAATTTCTAATCTTTCTCTCTCTCCCCCCTCTCTCCCTCTTTCTCGGTCTTTCTCTCTCTAAAAAATACATTGATTTTATCGAAAACTTAATTTTTGATTCCATTTATATCCTTATTTAAAATTTTTAACTCCAATTTGAACTCTTAACCTACTACTCATCTCTTAACATTTCTGTAACATTGTTCCCCCTTTCTTATCGGCGCACAGAATACCATATAAAGAATAGAGATCGAGTTTCGTCTAACATAAGAATAGTTCAGATCTGCTCAAATCTCTTTTGTTAATTAAGGTATGAATCTTAGCCTCAAAACCCTACTATACCTCTCCCTCGATCTTTCTCTCCCTAAAAGACACATTGATTTTATCGAAAACGTAATTTCTTATTCCATTTATATCCTTATTTAAAAATTTTAATTCCAATTTGAACTCTTAACCTAAAACTCATCTCTTGACATTTCTCTAACATTGTTCCCCCCTTTCCTAGCGGCGCACAGAATACCATATAAAGAATAGAGATTGAGTTTCGTCCAACATAAGAATGGTTCAGATTTTCTCAAATCTCTTTTGTTAATTAAGGTATGAATCTTAGCCTCAAAACCCTACTATACCTCTCTCTCGGTCTTTCTCTCCCTAAAAAACACATTGATTTTATCGAAAATGTAATTTTTGATTCCATTTATATCCTTATTTAAAATTTTTAACTCCAATTTGAACACTTAACCTAAAACTCACCTCTTGGCATTTCTCTAACATTATTCCCCCTTTCTTAGTGGCGCAGAGAATACCGTATAAAGAATAGAGATCGAGTTTCGTCCAACATAAGAATAGTTCAGATCTACTCAAATCTCTTTTGTTAATTAAGGTATGAATCTTAGCCCCAAAACCAATCTATATTTCTTTTTGTTCCCATCTCTATTACTTTTGTTTCCTTCAAAGGCTTTTTTATTTTATTTTCCTCAAATAAATAATGATAGAATCTTATCAAAGCATACTCTAGCTTTTATTTCTCATGTTTTAAATGTTCAACTTTATTAAAAATATGAATTTTCTGTTCCGTTTATATCCTAATTTAAAATTTTATTCATATTTTAACTCTTAACCAAATAATCTTGTCCCAAAATTTCTCTCACATTATTCTTGTATTTCCTCAGCTGGATACAAAATACTATCTACACAAATGAGATCTAGTTTATCTAACATAGGAAAAATTTGGATTTACCCAAGGCCTCATTTGATAACTAAGGTAGAAAGTTTAGATCCAAAACCCGAATGCATTGCGTTACTTTTATTTTCCTCAAATATTTTTAGTTTTGGAGACTTCAATACTTCTAATATCCCATTGGATTTGGTTAGTGGAATGTTGCATACTCTACTAGTTCTTAACACACAACTTTCCTTCAATCTTAACAATTTTCTGTTTCAGGAATACATTGCAAAATTTTCTGATTTTGGGCTTACAAAAGATGCTCAAGAGGGAGACTTAAATTATGTTTCAACTCGAGTGATGGGAACATATGGCTATGCAGACTTAACTTATAGATAATTCTGTCTTCCATCTCACTATGTTATCGGAATGCTATGATCCTTGAATCTAAATAGCTTATATTCCATCTAATACATGTGAATATTTTTTTTTTGTTGATTCATTCTTCAAATCCACATAATTAATTTTCTTTAATTTATGATATCCAAGTATGCCTTGGACTTGCGGTTAAACTAGCTGGAAAAGATGCGTTAATATGAAAGGGAAGTGAAAAAAATTGTGAAAATCAAAGACCCTGCTGTTAGATAGATATTCCTCTATATATGATGTTACTAAGTATCTTTAACTCCATTAATATGCAAAGTTAAAATTCATCACCACTAGGATGTTTTGTATCAATGTGTAGCACCCAAACAGAAGCTTTATGGGAATGCTTGGCCCATAGTTTATTTGTACATTATATCGTCCCATGGTGGGGTTTGTTCTTTTGATGAATGCCTCTCTGTTCTGGGATGGTTCTACAATTCTGAGCCTTAACCAAATTTTGTTAATTTTGCTTTTTCTTTTGTTGTTTTTAAAATTCAGGAACAACAAGATCTTTTCCCAAGTTAAAAGGAATTGGTAGATCTTCTCCAAGCTCAAGCGATGAACTAAAAACTTATTCCCATCTTTGGAAGTTCTCCTTTAATGAGCTCAAGTTGGCAACAAGCAATTTTAAACCTCAGAATTTACTTGGTGAGTGTGGATTTGGATGTGATTACAAAGGTTGGATTAGTGAGAATGAGAGCTCTTCAACAAGACCTGGAATGAGTCTTTCAATTGCTATGAAGACTCATAACCAGAATGGACTTCAGGTCTATAGGAAATGGCTTGTAAGTTACCATGCTAACCCTTATTATTATAAACTACTATTTTTTAATTTTGGCAAAGTACTATGATTTCCATCACTGAATGTCTGTTCATTGTTTCATGTATGATTGCAGGCTGAAGTTATTTATCTTGGGGAACTCCTTCATCCAAATCTAGTTATATTGGTTGGTTATTGCATCGAAGGTGATGAGAGGTTGCTAAATGAGTTTATGCTTCCCAAGAAGCTTGGAGAGTCATCTACTTAAAAGTACGTTTTTCAATTTATGTAACAATTGGATATTTATTATAGTATTATTTTAGAATTTATTTAGATTAACTTGCCTTTACTTAGTCACATTATATCTCTTTTTCTCTATTTTTCATTTTCTCTCCCTCTCTCTCTCTCTCAACTCATTGATAGAAATACTATACGGTTTTGGTGGAAACTCAGGTTTTTTGTTAGGTTGCATGGCTCTGCGGTTTAAAGCTGAAGGAGGCTCCTCTAGTGGCAATAACAAAAAAGATGGTATTCTACATATACCTTGTTTCACCATTCTTGTTAGAGTTTACATCATTTTCTAATTTTAATTAATAATTCATTTTTTATATATACTTATAATATATAGGTGCAATATTTGTTTTTATTGGAATTGTTTAGTCATTATTACTTTTTGTGATGGCATGAATCTTTATACTTAATCTCATTCTCAAGTGTCACAATTATGTTCTGAACAGAAATCTTTTTTTTTTTATCCTTGTAAATCAGAAGAAAGTAGATCAACAACCAATCACAATGCTAGAGAGAAACCATTTGCTTCTCATGTATCCCCAAGAAACAATGATCCAAGAAGAGCAGGATCATCTCCCAAGTTAAAAGGAATTGCTACATCTTCTTCAAGCTTAAGCGAGGAGCTAAGTGCTTATTCCAATCCTTACAACTTCCCCTTCAATGAGCTCAAGGTGTCAACAAGCAATTTCAAACCTCAAAATTTACTTGGTGAAGACTCATAACCAGAATGGACTTCAGGGTCATAGGGAATGGCCTTTCCAATCTATGGTGTGACAAGAGTAATTGTTGTAACCTTATAGTCATGCTACTGTTGTAAGCCTTTGAGCAATCTGCTTATAATTATAGTCTTTAGTGTCTTTCTGGCTTGCATGAGACTGGAATTTTATGATATTAATCTTCAGCTTAATTTCACTTGTTTACCATTGATTTAATAATGAGTTTTATAAGAGTTATGTTGTAGGAAAAGTGATTGTGTTATGTCATAGAGATTCGTTTTGTGTGCCGGAGTTTTTTTTTTGCTGCGGGCCCCACAAAATGTTGTGAGTATAGGAAATTTTTTCTAGTCATGTTAAATTATAGATGATAAACCTTTTAATAATATTATCATTTGTCTAAGAGCATATTTTTGTGAGGGAAATGGTATCCTTAGCCCTTAGGCTAGTCTTCTAAGGAAGCTTACTATACATCAGTCTGGTTCATTTTGGGGAATAAATTTCCCTCATTTTCGACCAAGATTTTATTGAAGGAGTAGTGAGGACATGGACACAAAAAATGCAATCCATAGAGTAGTGATTGAGTTTCAATCAACATAGGATGAATTTCGATCTACTAAAGTCTCATTTGATTACTAAGGTAGGAACTTAGCTCAAAACTCCGACTGTATTTCCTTTTTTTTTTTGGTGAAAGACTGTATTTCCTTTTATTCCCATCTCTGTTACTTTTGTTTCCTAAAACAAAACAAAAAAAGGAAAATAATCTTCTAATCAAAGCTTCTAAAGCATTTTCTAGCTTTTGTTTAAACACAATAGTTTTATTGAAAACATATTTTTTTTTGTTCTATTATATCCCCATTTTAAATTTTAAATTTAAATCCTAACTCGTAGCCTAATATATTTTTTGCATCGATTCTCTCACATAATTCTCCTCTTTTCTCAGCAGCACACATAATACTATCTATGTAAGATATGGGAAAAATTACTCTTATGCTACATGTGATAACTTTTTCTCCTACACATCCTTTGATAACTGTGTCACCTTTTTCTTTTCTTTTTATTTTTCAGATGGTGGAGCCCACAAATTAATTTCTTTGACATGAGATAACTTATCTCCATTCATATGAGATTAATAAAAACCATATTATATTGATTTAGTTCCATCCAACATATGGAGAATTCGGATATACTTAAGTCTTATTTGATAACTAAGGTAGGAAGCTTAGGCCTAAAATCTTATTAAATTCTTTTTTGCTCATGCCTCTCTATGACTTTTATTTTACTCAAATTTTTTTATTTCCTAAATAAAACTTGTTCTCAATGCTTACAAAAGCATATTCTAGCTTTTCTCTCATGGTTTTTAAAAATAATTCAACTTTATCGAAAAAGTAATCTTTTTATTCCATTTATTCCTCATTTTAAATTTTAAATTCAAATTTTAATTATTAACCTAAATACTCTTCTCTTACACTATTTACATTTTCCCCAGCGGTGCAGAGAATATCGTCCAGAAAAGGAATAATTGTTATAAAAAATCAACCATAAGGAAAATCTGGATCTGTTCAAATCTCACCTTATAACTTAGGTATGAAACTTAGTCCGAAAACCAGTGTTTTAAAACCCTGCCCCGCCCCCCGGATTGATCCGGGTCAACCCCTCCCCCTCCCCCTATGAGGGTTGGGGTCACAAATTGGACCCTATATGCATATCGACCCCTTCCGACTCCCAAAACCAGTGGCAGACCGACATGGGGGGCTAGGGATGGCCCCCGCCCCCCCTAAAACTCTGGGAAATTTTTTATATATGGATGCCTGGGTGTATTATTGAGGACAGGACAAGCACAAGTAATGTGGACTATAGAAATTGCTAACAGTGCATGGATAGTGGCAATTAGAGAAGTTCATGGTGCTTCCCTGTAAGGTAAAAGAGAAGCCACATGGACAAAAAAATGATTTTGAAAACATAAACCAAACAAATAAAACAATAATTAATAATTGATAAATAATTAAAGGGGCATGTTATATTTACAAACTTTTTTGTTTACAAACTACTAAGTATGACTGGCCATACTTTAATTATGCAGTGTACGACCGATCGTACTTAGAGTAATTTGCAAAAAAGTTTGTAAACGGATCATATCACATAATTAAATAAGATATAGAAGTAGAAACACTTCGACAGAAACTGGTTGAATGGTTCAAATTAAAAGATTTAACTGTGTAAAATAAGACAAAAATTTAAAAATATAAGCATTTTATCTTATTAAAAATAAAACCATTTAGATTTATATGATATAAAGCCGAATATGATTTGACAAAAATATAATATATATTAAAGCAAAAAATCACGATACATTTTATAATACAATAACTTCGTTCAAACATATATTGTTAGAAATCATATTCGATTTATATTGTACAGTAAGTATTTTTATTTATAATATAATATTTTTTTATTTTTGCCCCCCGTCATATTAATTCTGGGTCTGCCACTGCCCAAAACCCGGCCGGATTTCAGTGACTCCTGGGTCAGAGGGGGTCACTGCATTATTTTATTAAAAAAATAAAGTAAAAATGCTTGCAAACCGTAATTCAATCGTTCTCTTCTCTCCTAGTGACCTAGAAGTTTTCAATCTTCACCTTGCTACCATGAATCTTCTAGAAAAGATAATAATTTTACCCATTCAAATGAAATCCTTACTGTCGTCAATAGAAAACAAAAACTCATTCTTACTTCCTTTGAATTTTTTTGTCGGAGTCCTTCTCAAAAGAGGTAAAACCAGGTCAGCGTAGTGACCCATTAGAATATGAATTTTGTACTTTGGTATCTTGATACTTTAATTATGTTCTGTAATATTGACTTGTGTTTGTAATTGGTGAATTATGTTAAGTATATTTTGAATCTTTGATGATTGGTGGTTTGTTTTTTAATATTTTCATATACGGTATATATATTTGTATTTTTTAATATATAAGTGACCCCTTGACCCCCGGTTGAACCCGTAACACCTGACCTCGGTCAGGACGATGGCCGGACCGAATTTTTAAACACTGCCGAAAACCCGGCTATTCCTTTTTGTTCAATTCTTAGATATTTTGTTTTTCTCAAAAATTAACAATAGCATCTTATTAGAAGCATATTCTAGATTCCTTTTTTCTCAAAATAAAAAATCACCTTGACTTTATTAAAAATCTGATTTTTTGTTCTATTTATACCCACATCTAAAAAATTTCATTCAAATTTTAAATCTTAACCTAATATATACTCTTCTCTGATATTGTTTTCCTCTTTTCCCGGCAGCATACAAAATACCTTCTCGAGATTGGGGATAAGTTTCATCCATCACAGGAAGAGTTTTGATCTACTCAAGTCTCATTTGTTAACCAAGGTAGGAAGCGTAGCATCAAATTATGATTATATTCCCTTTTGTGGGCTCCTCGTTGTTACTTTTGTTTTGCTGAAATATTTTTATTTTTTTTGCTCAAATAAAAAAATCTCTTGAGCAAAGCTTCAAAATGCATCTTTAGTTTATCTCTTTCTCTCTCTCAAAAAAAAAAAACACAAAATGTAGTTTCTTGTTCCATTTATAGCCTCATTTAAAATTTTTAAATCCAATTTGAATTCCTAACCTAATATTCTTCTCCCGATATTTCTCTCACATTATTCTCCCTTCCCTAGTGGCGCATAGAATATCATCTAAATAATAGAGATCGAGTATCATTAAACATAAGAATAGTTCAATTATGCTTAAATGATCTTATTTGATAATTAAGGTATAAATCTTAGCCCCAAAACCAAGGTAGGAAGCTTAAGCCCCAAATCGTGACTGTATTCCTTTTTGTGGGCTCCTCTTTGTTACTTTTGTTTTCTTTTTTTGGTATCAATTGTAACTTTTGTTTTCCTCAAATGTTTTTTTTATTTTCCTCAAATAAAAAAATCATTTTATCAAAGCATCCGGATGCATCTTCTAGTCTCTCTCCCTCTATCTCTCTCTTGATCTTTCTCTATCTAAAAAACATATTGATTTTATCGATAACATAATTTTTGATTCCATTTATATCCTCATTTAAAATTCTTAATTCCAATTTGAACTCTTAACCTAATACTCATATCTTGAAATTCCTCTCACATTGTTCCCCATTTCTTAGCGGCGCAGAATACCATATAAAGAATAGATCGATTTTTGTCCAACATAAGAATGTTTCAGATCTGCTCAAATATCTTTTGTTAATTAAAGTATGAATCGTAGCCCCAAAACCCGACTATACCTCTCTCTCGGTCTTTCTCTCTCTAAAAAACACATTGATTTTATCGAAAACATAATTTTTGATTCCCTTTATATCCCTTATTTAAAAATTTCAATTCTGATTTGAACTCTTAACCTAATACTCATCTCTTGACATTTCTCTCACATTGTTCCCCTTTCCTTAGCGGCGCACAGAACACCATAAAAGGAATAGAGATCGAGTTTCGTCCAACATAAGAATAGTTCAGACCTGCTCAAATCTCTTTTGTTAATTAAGGTATGAATCTAAGCCCCAAAACCCGAGTTTACCTCTCTCTCTCTCTCGGTCTTTCTCTCTCTAAAAAACACATTGATTTTATCAAAAACGTAATTTTTGATTCCCTTTATATCCCTGATTTAAAATTTTTAATTCCAATTTGAACTCTTAACCTAATACTCATTTCTTGACATTTCTCTCACATTGTTCCCCTTTTCTTAGCGGCGCATAGAATACCATATAAAGAATAGAGATCGAGTTTCGTCCAATATAAGAATAGTTCAGATATGCTCAAATCTCCTTTGTTAATTAAGGTATGAATCTTAGCCGCAAAACTAGACTATACCTCTCTCTCGGTCTTTCTCTCTCTAAAAAACACATTGATTTTATCGAAAATGTAATTTTTGATTCCCTTTATATCCCTTATTTAAAATTTTTAATTCCAATTTGAACTATTAACCTAATACTCATCTCTTGACATTTCTCTCACATTGTTCCCCTTTTCTTAGCGGCGCACAGAATACCATATAAAGAATAGAGATTGAGTTTCGGCCAACATAAGAATAGTTCAGATCTGCTCAAATCTTTTTTGTTAATTAAGGTGTGAATCTTAGCCCCAAAACCCGACTATACCTCTCTCTCTCTCAGTATTTCTCTCTCTAAAAAACACATTGATTTTATCGAAAATGTAATTTTTGATTCCCTTTATATCCCTTATTTAAAAATTTTAATTCCAATTTGAACTCTTAACCTAATACTCATCTCTTGATATTTCTCTCACATTGTTCCCTTTTTCTTAGCGGCGCACATAATACCATATAAAGAATAGAGATCGAGATTCGTCCAACATAAGAGTAGTTCAGATTTGGTCAAATCTCTTTTGTTAATTAAGGTATGAATCTTAGCCCCAAAAGGTATGAATCTTTTCACCAAAAAAAAAAAAGTTTGAATCTTAGCCCCAAAACCAGTCTATATTTCTTTTTGTTCCCACATCTCGTACTCTTGTTTCCTTCAAAGGCTTTTTTATTTTATTTTTCGCAAATAAATAATGATAGAATCTTATCAAAGCATACTCTAGCTTTTATTTCCCTTGTTTTATATTTTCAACTTTATTAAAAATATGAATTTTCTATTCCGTTTATATCCTAATTTAAAATTTTATTCAAATTTATTGTTATAAAAAAAATTTATTCAAATTTTAACTCTTAAGCAAATATTCTTGTCCCTTTCACTAAAAAAAATACTCTTGTCCCAAAATTTCTCTCACATTATTCTTTTATTTCCTTAGCGGGATACAAAATACTATCTACACAAATGAGATCTAGTTTCATCTAAAGGGCCGACCCAGTTCAAATACCCACTACGTGAGTGTCTGGGGAAGGGAATACTCTAGGCAGTCTTTCTCCTGCTTTTTGCAGAGAGGCTGATTCGAACCCGCGACCTGACACACCCCGGCAAGCAAGCTTACCGCTGAGCCAAGCTGGCCCTTCATCTAGTTTCATCTAACATAGGAAAAATTTGAATTTACTCAAGGCCTCATTTGATAACTACGGTAGAAAGTTTAGATCCAAAACCTGAATGCATTGCGTTACTTTTATTATCCACAAATATTTTTTAGTTTTGGAGACTTCAAAACTTCTAATATCCGATTGGATTTGGTTAGTGGAATGTTGCATACTCTACTAGTTCTGAACACACAACTTTCATTCAATCTTAACAATTTTCTGTTTCAGGAATACATTGCAAAATTTTCTGATTTTGGGCTTACAAAAGATGCTCAAGAGGGAGACTTAACTCATGTTTCAACTCGAGTGATGGGAACATATGGCTATGCAGCCCTTTATTATGTGATGACGGGTTAGTATAATTAGATTATAGATAATTCTCTCTTCCAAATGCTATGATCCTTGAATCTAAATTGCTTCTATTCCATCTAATACATGTAAATATTATTTTTTTGTTGATTCATTCTTCAAATCCACAGAATTACGGTTCTTTAAATTATGATAGATATTCCTCTATGTATGATGTTACTAAGTCTCTTTAATTCCATTAATATGCAAAGTTAAAATTCATCACTACTAGGATGTTTTGTATCAATGTGTAGCACACAAACAGAAGCTTTATGGGAATGCTTGGCCGATAGTTTACTTTGTACATTATATCGTCCCATGGTGGGGTTTGTTCTTTTGATGAATGTCTCGCTGTTCTGGGATGGTTCTACAATTCTGAGCCTTTACCAAATTTTGTTAAGTTTGCTTTTGCATTTGTTGTTTTCATATGTCTATCGTTGTTTCTATTACTCGATGCACGATCTCCCATTCTTTTCTTTTTTTAATTTAAGTTTTGTGCTAAATTTTATGTCTACAGTTTTGTTAAAAATTCATTTTATATACTTACATTTTAATTGAAATTCGTTTCTAAAATATATTTATCAGAAAAATATTTTTGTAGTTACTGCATATAAGTTATGAGTTTTATAAGAGTTATGTTATAGGAAAAGTGATTGGGTAATGTTATAGAGATTCATTTTGCGTGCCTTAGTTTTTTTTTTTGCTTCAAAAAGTGCGGGTCCCACAAAATATTGTGTGTAGGAAACTTTTTTGTGTCATGTTAAATGATGAAATCAAACCCCATAAGTTATCTGCATTTACTCCCAAAATGACATCGTTTTGGGATTAAAATATAATTTTTGTAAAGACTATTACAAAAAGAGGAGGAATATTCTTATTACCAAAGTCTTCTACTACCAACTCACTACTTATCTAATCACCATTGGATCAACATTTTCTCCTTTTTCAAAAACTCTTTAGCATTCTCTCTCTTTGATTCAATGGTGATAGATAGGCAGTAAGTTAGTAGTAGAAAACTTTGGTAGTAGGAATATCCTTCCTCTTACAAAAATATCATGATTTCCGTCTCAAAGCTACGTCGTATTGGGTTTACTGCATATAACTTATCTGTCGTAACCGGAGGAAAAGCAAACCCTATATTTATATATCAAACTATTTAAAACAATTTGTGAGGGCATGGCACTTCTATACTTAATCTTATTCTCAAGTGTCACAATTCAATTCTCAATTAATATCCATTTTTTTCCATTGTAAATCAATAGGAAGTAGATCAACCAATGGCAATGTTAATTAGCAATTCCTCAAGAAACAATAATTCAGGAACAACAAGATCTTTTCCCAAGTTAAAAGGAATTGCTAGATCTTCTCCAAGCTTAAGCGAGGACCTAAAAGCTTATTCCCACCTTTGGATGTTCTCCTTCATTGAGTTCAAGTTGGCAACAAGAAATTTTAAACCTCAGAATTTACTTGGTGAGTGGGGAAGCGACGGCGATGAGAGGCTGCTATATGAGTTTATGCCTCCCAGGAAGCTTGGAGAGTCCTATGCTTAAAAGTAAGTTTTTTTTCAATTTATTTTCTTTCAATTTTTGTAACATTTGGATATTTATTATGGGATTTGATTTTCTCATGTTACACGAGAATTCAATTCTAATGTTGTGACTCAACTAGTGGTGGGTCCCATATTTATTAAAAAATGAAAAAGATAAGAAAAGCTTTGCATGCACGCAAATCGAATGGTCACTAACATGAGAGTTGAATTCTCATGTAACATGAGAAAATATTTTTCCATTTATTATAGTACTATTTTAGAATTTATTTAGACTAACTTCCCTTTACTTAGTCACATTTTATCTCTCTTTCTCTATCTTCCATTTTCTTTTTCTCTCTCTCACAACTCATTGTTTTGGTGTTTGTTTTTGTTTTTGTTTTGCTTATCTTAAGTGTTAGTCCATTCTCTCTTACTCTGTGTCTGTATCAGAACATTAATAATAACTGAACACAGCTTATTTATCAAAACACAAGTGTGAAGAGAGATATATACAAATGTATGTTAATTTTGTGCTTTTGGTTTTTGCATTTGGAGTTTTCATATCTATGTCTGTCGTTGTTTCTGCTACTCAGTGCACTCTGCCATTCTTTTTTTTACTTTTTTTATCGATTTGAGTTTTTGTGGTGAAGTTTATACATCTACAGTTTAGGGATCTGAGTTGAAGATTTGGCAAGTACTCGTGGAGTGAACATTGGAGCTTCAAATATGGGAAAGTATAAAGGGCTGAAAACAACAAGAAGAAAAATGGTATTGAAGGTCCAAAGTTCATGGTTTTTGTGGAAACTCAAGTTTTTTGTTAAGTTGCATGGCTCTGCGGTTTAAAGCTGAAGAAGGAGGCTCCTCTAGTGGCAATAACAAAAAAGATGGTATTCTACATATACCTTGTTTCACCATTCTTGTTAGAGTTTATATCATTTTCTAATTTTAATCAAGGGTTTTATAATTCTCATGTTGAAGGAGAATTGAAATCTCATGTTGTAGAGATAAAAAGCATGTGGAACCCATGTGTTAGAAAAATTATATGTAGGACCCATGTCAGCACGGAAATCGAAGGGTGTGTAGGAAAATTATAATTCTCACGTTGAATGAGAATTATAAAACCCTTTAATTAATAATTCATTTTTTATCTATACTTATAATATACAGGGGCAGTGTTTGTTTTCATTGGAATTGTTTAGCCATTACTTTTTTGTGATGGCATGACTCTTTATACTTATTCACATTCTCAAGTGTCACAATTATGTTCTGAACTGATATCTTTTTTTAATCCTTGTAAATCAGAAGAAAGTAGATCAACAATAACCAATGACAATGCTAGAGAGAAACCATTTGCTTCTCATGTATCCCCAAGAAACAATAATCCAAGAAGAGCAAGATCATCTCCCAAGTTAAAAGGAATTGCTACATCTTCTTCAAGCTTAAGCGAGGAGCTAAGTGCTTATTCCAATACTTACAACTTTCCCTTCAATGAGCTCAAGGTGTCAACAAGCATTTTCAAACCTCAAAATTTACTTGGTGAAAACTCATAACCAGAATGGACTTCAGGGTCATAGGGAATGGCCTTTCCAATCTTTGGTGTGACAAGAGTAATTGTTGTAACATTATAGTCATGCTACTGTTGTTGTAAGCCTTAAAGCAATCTGCTTATAATTATAGTCTTTAGTGTCTTTCTGGCTTGCATGAGATTGGAATTTTATGATATTAATCTTCAGCTTAATTTCACTTCTTTACCATTGATTTAATAATATTATCATTTCTCTAAGAGCATATTTTTGTGAGGGAAATGGCATCCTTAGCCCTTAGGCTAGTCTTCTAAGGAAGCTTACTACATATATACATCGCTCTGGTTCATTTTGGGGAATAAATTTCCCTCATTTTCAACCAAGATTTTATTGAAGGAGTAGTCAGGACAAGGACACCAAAAATGCAATCCATAGAGTAGTGATTGAGTTTCAATCAACATAGGATGAATTTCGATCTACTAAAGTCTTATTTGTTTACTAAGGTAGGAACTTAGCTCAAAACTCCGACTGGATTTCCTTTTTTTGGTGAAAGACTGTATTTCCTTTTATTCCCATCTCTCTGTTACTTTTGTTTCCTAAAACAAACAAAAAATAATAATAATAATCTTCTAATCAAAGCTTCTAAAGCATTTTCTAGCTTTTGTTTAAACACAATAGTTTTATTGAAAACATATTTTTTTTTGTTCTATCATATCCCCATTTAAAATTTTAAATTTAAATCCTAACTCGTAGCCTAATATATTTTTTGCATCAATTCTCTCACATAATTCTCCTCTATTCTCAGCAGCACACATAATACTATCTATATAAGATATGGGAAAAATTACTCTTATGCTACATGTGATAACTTTTTCTCCTATACATCCTTTGATAATTGTGTCACCTTTTTATTTTCTTTTTATTTTTCAGATGGTGGAGCCCATAAATTAATTTCTTTGACATGAGATAACTTATCTCCTTTAATATGAGATTAATAAAAACCATATAATATTGATTTAGTTCCATCCAACATATGGAGAATTCGGATATACTTAAGTCTTATTTGATAACTAAGGTAGGAAGCTTAGGCCTAAAATCTTATTAAATTCTTTTTTGCTCCTGCCTCTCTATGACTTTTATTTTACTCAATTTTTTTTATTTCCTAAATAAAACTTGTTCTCAATGCTTACAAAAGCATATTCTAGCTTTTCTCTCATGTTTTTAAAAATAATTCAACTTTATCGAAAAAGTAATCTTTTTATTCCATTTATTCCTCATTTTAAATTTTAAATTTTAAATTCAAAATTTAATTATTAACCTAAATACTTTTCTCTTACACTATTTACATTTTCCCCAGCGGTGCATAGAATATCGTCCAGGAAAATGAATAATTGTTATAAAAAATCAACCATAAGGAAAATTTGGATATGTTCAAATCTCACCTTATAACTTAGGTTTGAAACTTAGTCCGAAAATCAGTGTTTTAAAACTCTGCCCCGCCCCTCGGATTGATCCGGGTCAACCCTGACCCCTCCCCTATGAGGGTTGGGGTCACAAGTTGGACCCTATATGCATATCGACCCCTTCGACTCCCAAAACCCGGCCGGATTTCAGTGACTCCTGGGTCAGAGGGGGTCACTGCATTATTTTATTAAAAAAATAAAGTAAAAATGCTTGCAAACCTAAATTCAATCGTTCTCTTCTCTCCTAGTGACCTAGAAGTTTTCTATCTTCACCTCGCTGCCATGAATCTTCTAGAAAAGATAATAATTTTACCCATTCAAATGAAATCCCTACTGTCATCAATGGAAAACAAAAATTCATTCTTACTTCCTTTGAATTTTTTTGTCGGAGTCCTTCTCAAAAGAGGCAGAACCGGGTCAGCGTAGTGACCCCATTAGAATATGAGTTTTGTATTTTGGTATCTTGATACTTTAATTAGGTTGTGTAATATTGACTTGTGGTTGTAATTGGTGAATTATGTTAGTATATTTTTAATCTTTGATGATTGGTGGTTTATTTTTTAATATTTTCATATACGGTATATATATTTATATTTTTTAATATATAAGTGACCCTTTGACCCCCGGTTGAACCCGCAACCCCTGACCTCGGCCAGGACGATGGCCGGGCCGAGTTTTTAAAACTGCCGAAAACCCGGCTATTCCTTTTTGTTCAATTCTTAGATATTTTGTTTTTCTCAAAAATTAACAATAGCATCTTATTAGAAGCATATCCTAGATTTCTTTTTTTCTCAAAATAAAAAATCACCTTGACTTTATTAAAAACCTGATTTTTTGTTCTATTTATACCCACATCTAAAAAATTTCATTCAAATTTTAAATCTTAACTTAATATATACCCTTCTCTTATATTGTTTTCCTCTTTTCCCGGCGGCATACGGAATACCTTCTCGAGATTGGGGATAAGTTTCATCCATCGCAGGAAGAATTTTGATCTACTCAAGTCTCATTTGTTAACCAAGGTAGGAAATGTAGCATCAAATTGTGATTATATTCCCTTTTGTGGGCTCCTCGATGTTACTTTTGTTTTGCTGAAATATTTTTTTTATTTTCCTCAAATAAAAATCTTTTGAGCAAAGCTTCGAGATGCATCTTCTAGTTTATCTCTTTCTCTCTCTCAAAAAAAACATAAAATGTAATTTTTTGTTCCATTTATAGCCTCATTTAAAATTTTTAATTCCAATTTGAATTCCTAACCTAATACTCTTCTCCCGATATTTCTCTCACATTATTCTCACTTTCCTAGCGGCGCATAGAATATCATCTAAATAATAGAGATCGAGTATCATCCAACATAAGAATAGTTCGATTATGCTTAAATGATCTTATTTGATAATTAAGGTATGAATCTTAGCCTCAAAACTAAGGTAGGAAGCTTAAGCCCCAAATCGTGACTGTATTCCTTTTGGTGGGCTCCTCTTTGTTACTTTTGTTTTCTTTTTTTGGTATCAATTGTAACTTTTGTTTTCCTCAAATGTTTTTTTATTTTCCTCAAATAAAAAAATCATTTTATCAAAGCTTCCATATGCATCTTCTAGTCTCTCTCCCTCTATCTCTCTCTTGATCTTTCTCTATCTAAAAAACATATTGATTTTATCGAAAACGTAATTTTTGATTCCATTTATATCCTCATTTAAAAATTTTAATTCCAATTTGAACTCTTAACCTAATACTCATCTCTTGGCATTTCTCTCACATTGTTCCCCCCTTTCTTAGCGGCGCACAAAATACAATATAAAGAATAGAGATCGAGATTCGTCCAACATAAGAATAGTTCAGATCTGCTCAAATCTCTTTTGTTAATTAAGGTATGAATCTTAGCCCCAAAACTCGACTATATTTCTTTTTGTTCCCACCTCTCTCTTACTTTGTTTCCTTCAAATGGGTTTTTTTATTTTCCTCAAATAAATAATGATAGAATCTTATCAAAGCATACTCTAGCTTTTATTTCTCATGTTTTAAATGTTCAACTTTATTAAAAATATGAATTTTCTGTTCCGTTTAAACCCTAATTTAAAATTTTATTCAAATTTTAACTCATAACCAAATACTCTCGTCCCAAAATTTCTCTCACATTAGTCCTGTATTTCCTCAGCGAGATACAAAATACTATCTACACAAATGAGATCTAGTTTCATATAACAGAGGAAAAATTTGGATTTACTCAAGGCCTCATTTGATAACTAAGGTAGAAAGTTTAGATCCAAAACCCGAATGCATTGCGTTACTTATATTATCCACAAATATTTTTTTAGTTTTGGAGACTTCAAAACTTCTAATATCTGATTGGATTTGGTTAGTGGAATGGTACATACTCTACTAGTTCTGAACACACAACTTTCCTTCAATCTTAACAATTTTCCGTTTCAGGAATACATTGCAAAATTTTCTGATTTTGGGCTTACAAAAGATGCTCAAGAGGGAGACTTAACTCATGTTTCAACTCGAGTGATGGGAACATATGGCTATGCAGCCCTTTATTATGTGATGACGGGTTAGTATAATTAGATTATAGTAATTCTCTCTTCCATCTCACTATGTTATCAGAATGTTATGATCCTTAATCTAAATTGCTTCTATTCCATCTAGTACATGTAAATATTATATTTTTGCTGATTCATTCGTCAAATCCACAGAATTACGGTTCTTTAAATTATGATATCCAAGTATGCCTTTGACTAGCTGTTAAACTAGCTTGAAAGGATGCATTAATATGAAAAGGGAAGTGAAAAAAATTGTGAAAATCAAAGACCCTGCTGTTAGATAGATATTCCTCTATGTATAATGTTACTATGTCTCTTTAATTCCATTAATATGCAAAGTTAAAATTCATCACCACTAGGATGTTTTGTATCAATGTGTAGCACCCAAACAGAAGCTTTATGGGAATGCTTGGCTGATAGTTTATTTTGTACATTATATCGTCCCACGGTGGGGTTTGTTCTTTTGATGAATGTCTCTCTGTCCTGGGATGGTTCTACAATTCTGAGCTTTTACCAAATTTTGTTAAGTTTGCTTTTGCTTTTGCATTTGTGGTTTTCATATGTCTGTCGTTGTTTCTATTACCAATTTTAAGTTTTGTGCTAAATTTTATGTCTACAGTTTTGTTAAAAATTCATTTTATATACTTACATTTTAATTGAAATTTGTTTCTAATATATATTTATAAGAAGAATATTTATGTAGTTATTGGTTTTATAAGAGTTATTTGTAGGAAACGTGATTGTGTAATGTTATAGAGATTCATTTTCCGTGCCTTAATTATTTTTTTTTTGCTTCAAAAATTACGGGTCCCACAAAATGTTGTGTAGGAAACTTTTTTGTGTCATGTTAAATGATGAAAGCCAACCCCATAAGTTATCTGCATTTACTCCAAAAACGACATCGTTTTGGGATTAAAATATAATTTTTTATTAAGACTATTACAAAAAAAAGGAGGAATATTCTTACTACCAAAATCTTCTATTACCAACTCACTATTTATCTAATCACCATTTGATCAACATTTTCTCCTTTTTCAAAAAAATTTTAACATTCTCTCTCTTTGATTCAATGGTGATTAGATAGGTAGTAAGTTAGTAGTAGAAAACTTTGGTAGTAAGAATATCCTTCCTTTTACAAAAATATCATGATTTCCGCCCCAAAGCAACGTCGTATTGGATTTACTGCATATAACTTATCTATCGTAACTGCAGGAAAAGCAAATCCTATATTTATATATCAAACTGTTTAAAACAATTTGTGAGGGCATGGCACTTCTATACTTAATCTTATTCTCAAGTGTCACAATTCAATTCTGAATTAATATCCATTTTTTTCCATTGTAAATCAATAGGAAGTAGATCAACCAATGGCAATGTTAGCAATTCCTCAAGAAACAATAATTCAGGAACAACAAGATCTTTTCCCAAGTTAAAAGGAATTGTTAGATCTTCTCCAAGCTTGAGCGAGGAGCTAAAAGCTTATTCCCACCTTCGGATGTTCTCCTTCATTGAGTTCAAGTTGGCAACAAGAAATTTTAAACCTCAGAATTTACTTGGTGAGTGTGGAAGCGACGGCGATGAGAGGCTGCTATATGAGTTTATGTCTCCCAGGAAGCTTGGAGAGTCCTCTGCTTAAAAGTATGTTTTTTTTTCAAATTATTTTCTTTCAATTTATGTAACATTTGGATATTTATTATGCGGCAGGTTATATTTACAAACTTTTTTGTTTACAAACTCTTACAAACTACACTATATTCTCCTGGGAGAATACAAAATTTTGCAAACTACATTATGTTCTCCCATGAGAATATAGTGTAATTTATAAAAAAATTCCGAAAAATTTGTAAACGGATCTTGTCCCATTTATTATAGTACTATTTTAGAATTTATTTAGACTAACTTACCTTTACTTAGTCACATTTTATCTCTCTTTCTCTATCTTCCATTTTCTTTTTCTCTCTCACAACTCATTGTTTTGGTTTTGGTTTTTGTTTTGCTTATCTTAAGTGTTAGTCCATTCTCTCTTACTCTGTGTCTGTATCAGAACATTAATAATAACTGAACACAGCTTATTTATCATGGTTTTTTTGGAAACTCAGGTTTTTTGTTAAGTTGCATGGCTCTGCGGTTTATAGCTGAAGAAGGAGGCTCCTCTAGTAGCAATAACAAAAAAGATGGTATTCTACATATACCTTGTTTCATCATTCTTGTTAGAGTTTATATCATTTTCTAATTTTAATTAATAATTCATTTTTTATCTATACTTATAATATATAGGGGCAGTGTTTGTTTTCATTGGAATTGTTTAGCCATTACTTTTTGTGATGGCATGACATGACTCTTTATACTTATTCACATTCTCAAGTGTCACAATTATGTTCTGAACTGATATCATTTTTTAATCCTTGTAAATCAGAAGGAAGTAGATCAACAATAACCAATTCCAATGCTAGAGAGAAACATGTATCCCCAAGAAACAATAATCAAAGAGCAAGATCATCTCCCAAGTTAAAAGGAATTGCTACATCTTCTTCAAGCTTAAGCGAGGAGCTAAGTGCTTATTCAAATCCTTACAACTTCCCCTTCTATGAGCTCAAGGTGTCAACAAGCAATTTCAAACCTCAAAATTTACTTGGTGAAGACTCATAACCAGAATGGACTTCGGGGTCATAGGGAATGGCCTTTCCAATCTTTGGCGTGACGAGTAATTGTTGTAACATTATAGTCATGCTACTGTTGTAAGCCTTTAAGCAATCTGCTTATAATTATAGTCTTTAGTGTCTTTCTGGCTTGCATGAGACTGGAATTTTATGATATTAATCTTCAGCTTAATTTCACTTGTTTACCATTGATTTAATAATGGGATTTAATTTTCTCATGTTGCATGAGAATTCAATTTTCATGTTGTGACTCAACTAATGGTGGGCCCCATATTTATTTAAAAAGGAAAAAGAAAAGAAAAGTTTTACACGCAAATCGAAGGGTCACTAACATGAGAGTTGAATTCTCACGTAACATGAGAAAAAGTTTTCCGTTTAATAATATTATCATTTGTCTAAGAGCATATTTTTGTGAGGGAAATGGCATCCTTAGCCCTTAGGCTAGTCTTCTAAGGAAGCTTACTATACATCGGTCTGGTTCATTTTGGGGAATAAATTTCCCTCATTTTCGACCAAGATTTTATTGAAGGATATAGTAGTCAGGACAAGGAGCATTCTAGTTATTACTATGCCAACCCCTATGTTTGCGAACAGAAGGATCGTAGAGAATCAACTTAAGATTCTTAACTGAACAAAAAAAAATGATATAAATTGTGTCCCTTATGAAAGAAGGAACAATAATAGATTATGAAAAATACTATATTCTTTTTCCGTGTGATATTGTTTGTCTTTAATGTTTAAAAGCATAAGAAATAAAAAGATGGGAATTTGGATTTAGTGTCTTGATGGAGTTGTATAGAAATTTTAGGTGAAAAAGACGTTTATAAATTATCAAGTGATTCAATTGCAATTTTAAACTTCTTTTGAATATTAGAAGCTGGTTGCATTTTAACGTCAACTACCATTTTATTTAGCGAAAAGTGTGCATTGTTTTAAAGGATGCACACTTATCTTAGGAGAGAGGTAAACACAAAGAGATGTGATCCTACTAAAAATAAAAATAAAAAAATATGAATCTCACTTTTTGGTGTGTATCTCTCTCCTAAAATGATCTAAATATATGTTCGTTTAAAGGATATACATTTTTTCCTTTTAATTATGGGAGAAAAGTATTTAATATTACTTTAGACAACTTTATCTAATGTTTACCGAAATGACGTTGTTTTGGAATTGAGAAATTAAAATATTAGAATGATAAAAACTATTATAATCCTTAAATAAATTAAAATTACAATCACACCATAATTTTTATCTTAAAACGCCATCGTTTCGGTGAATGATTATAAGTCACTTTCAGCCATGAACAAACTATAGCTTTAACCACAGATCCATAAATCTCTTCTCTAAACATGTTTGTTCTGGCATCTCTCACAGCTTCCCTATGTTCAAAATTCCGCAGCAAGTAGTGTTGATATGATATCTTTTAAAACAGCTTCCCTATGTTTAAAATTGTATACTCCCTATGTAACAATTAGATGCTCCAAACGTGAAAGCAAGAGAAAGAATAGATAAACCATGATGCATAAGAAAGCAATCCGCTCAACTTTTTTGGTACAAGGGCCATCCATTCAAATCAGAAATTTCCAATTCAGGTAACAAATTATAAATAAAGCTACTCTGTCAGATGTCAAATTCTACTAGCAAACAGAGTGATAGTTGCTTAACAAGTACACATTCCGAGAGAGTATGAACACTAAACATTATAAAACATCTTATATAGGCTTGATCTTGAAGTGAAGTGAAATAAGAGAGAAGACGAAGCACTTCAAATCCTGCAAAAAGTAATTGTAATAAGAATAAACAAAACGCATTAGCAGACATAGAGCAAATCTGGCATTCAGCAAACAAAGGGAGGGTTCTAACACTTACTAGGGTCCACAAGGCTAAAAAATATAAGTAAATCAAAACAGTCAAGAAAACACAACACGGGAATTTTTAAATATCAGTTAATTTTATTAAGAAATCGAAATTCTTAGATAAAAAATATTGGTGATATTTAGGTCTAAGTATGGTATCGGTTTATGTAAATTGCTAAGACAGTTTAATTTTAGTTATCTTTATTCTGAGTTATGTACTATTTTACTAGGGTTTTATAATTCTCATTTAACATGAGAATTTGAATTTTCCTACACACCTTTCGATTTTCGTGCCAACGTGGGTCCTATACATAATTTTTTCTAACATACGGGTACCACATACTTTTTGTCTCTACAACATGAGAATTCTCATGTTGAATGAGAAATATAAAACCCATTTTACTAATGTTCATAGTCCCTAATCAAGGCTGGTATTTTCTGTTCAGTTTTAATGTTGTTTTGGTTCTCATTTGGTCTTTGCTTGTTTTGATACCCATTACTGAACTAGTAAAGTTTTTTTAAGTTGATGGTAATCCTACTCTACCCAAATTGCCATGAAATTCTTCTACAGACTTTTGCTACAGATCAAGTAAATAGAAGAATTTCTCCTAAATAATGGGAAATTGGGAATACTTCAATCTTTTATTTGATTAATGTGTGTGGGTTACACAGTGGGTGGCAATCCTCTCTCTTGATCTGCATTCCACACAATTTCATCCAACGTTAATACTCACAAAAGAAATCCATCAAAATCATCAATCATTCAGCTCACCTGAACAAGATAGTAAAAGATGCGAAGACCTTCTGGATCTGCACTGCTCTGAACATCCACAAGAGATCCAATCTTTGATGTTGTGAAGGAGATGTGCTCATTCCCCATCACAATCTCGAGCTCCTGCCGTCCAACTCGATCAGGTTCCGGCCAGTTGTTATCGTCTTCCTTCATTATCTGAACAAAGACACCAACTAATGAGAAAGCAGAGAAATGCAAATAACAACCCCCAAGAACTCAACGGCTAAAGAATAGGTAAAAATACACAGCAAAAGGAACTATTCAAATCATCACTTTATGAATAAATAAAGCATCAGTAAATAAATAAGAATATATATATATATATATATATATATAAGTAGAGGTAGGATCCTTTGACACCGGTGTCAAATTTAAAATTTGACACCTCATCTGAGAGCTGTTAGATCAAAAAAGATCAACGGCTCTGATTTGTAAGCATGTGACACCGTTGATCTTTTTTGATCTAACGGTTCTCAGATGAGGTGTCAAATTTCAAATTTAATACCGGGTCAAAGGATCCTATCTCATATAAGTATATACGATTCATGGGCTCAATTCATGAGATGCAACAGCCATATAGGTGTATTTTGTCATGTCGAAACAGTTATGGCAGTTCACCAAATATAATTACTTCATGACACCTACTAATGGGAGGTGCAGGAACATTGGTGATTCACTTCTTGCACATTTCAGATCATACAAACAATCATTAACTTACTGGACTAGGCACAGACATATACACGGTACAGCCTTGTAAATAAAATCATGAATCATTCCACAAAATATTAGTTTAACAAGTCAGCAATGTAATGTCAAGCTAGGAATTTAATTGCTAAAAAAAAATTGAGAATAGTCCGCTACGGTATATCAATAAGTGCCAAAACTAAGACAGAATAGCAATGTGGTTTCTACATTAGATTTCACGGAGATTTAAATCAAACTGAATTAAAACTGATATTTACTCACAAAATCATTAATATTTTAAAAAGGTTCATCACCACAACATGAATTCTATTAAAGCAGAGGAAGGATAACACGCATAAAACTAAATCTCAGTTCAATGCAGTATAAGAAACAGACTTAACAAACCCACTTTTAATCGTTTAAGTTTGAATTACAAAACAAGGTAAAAAGGTTCCATTCACCAGTGCCAAACATAATGTATTTGGCAAGCAGAAATATCAGATAAAATATACTATCAATTTCTCAAACAGTGTGGGCTGATTCACACACGTGATTAACATGAAAGTAAAAGAGTTAACACATTCAGATGACACAACATCCACCTAAAATTTTCGTAACCGAACCTTTAGCAACTTAATTTTGACAGTACTTATTTAATAGCCACAAGTTGGATTTTACGCAGTATGAATACTTAGCAGCTTCTCAAGCAATTAACCCAGAGTCAATTGAGCAATAATATGGAAATTCAATAAGTAATGGGGGCTTCCAAATCACTGCAGTTTTATTTCCCTCAATTCAGTCATATCACCACAATATAAAAAGCATAGGTAATTGGGTTATAGTTTACTCAAATATCTAGAAGTCAAGATTCCTTCAAGATAGCACTGTCAATTAAGCTTTATATTGTTGGAAATCGACAATCACACAAAATCGACAAAACAGAAAAGAGATTGACACAGTGATTTATCCTGGTTCACCCAATATAGGCTATGTCCAGCTTGTCTGTACTATATTCACCTCACCGCCACTCGTTACAAGTCACTCGGTTTACAAGAAGAATATAAATAGGATTAGAGGCTCCCCCGGACCCCTGCCCGCTCACCTAGGAGCGGGACCCCAGTTGCCTTTCTGCTGATCCCAACAACAAAGGCCCTAATCAGCATGCAAAGTATGAGTCATACCCAACATATATGATATTAGATACTTCAATTTGAATCTAAGGTCACCTGGAGTTGTAAAACAGTCTCTCAATCATTAAGTTGTGTTGTCCTGATATTAAATAATCAACACCTATTGTACGGCATTGAGAAGATCTTGGCCAGTTCCTATCTGTCAAACTAGTACCCAAGTAAATCTCTTAGTACTGCTCGAGTGAATTTAAATTTCCTGATGACTGTAAGGCCCACACCTATCTGCTGCTGACTGTTAGACATAAGTAAATGCTGATTTATTTAAAGGAATCAACAATCTATTTTATGTGTTCAAGCTTCTACTTAATATTTTTTGGTAAATGCCAAACCTTACTGTTGACATGCCACTTTGACTAAATTGTATTACTAATACTAGTTTTAACATTCAATTATCTAAAAAAAAAAACCAAACCAAACCACTCCACATTAAACCCGACTAGCGAGTGTGGGGTGGAGGTAATCCTTGTATGCAGTCTTACCCTTACATAATTGCAAAGTGACTGTTTTCTGGATTGGAACCCATGACCTTTTAATCATAGAAGAACAACTTTACCACTACTCTGGTTCGCCCCCTTTATGTCTAGGAACCAGATTGTATTTAGCTAATAATGAGAATGGAATACACCCCCGACTTGTGTTAAGGATTTTTGACAAGTTTAATGCTGTTGAACTTAAACTTGAGATTGGAATGTATGTTGAATTGTGATGATTATATTTCCATCACCGCTATTGTACAGTGTGAAATGTAATAGGACTCAAGTCCTCCCTGTTTTCATGTTGTGTAAGTTTGCATTAACCTTATGTGTGCTAACGTGAATTTGCTTAGTTGGCTGGGTAAGGTTTGGAAGGAATTGTATACCTTGTGTGTGAGTTTAATATTTGTCCTTTACTATAAATAACTTATTTATGTCGACCCCAAAACCATGTTGTTTTGGATATAAAGAACACTTTAATGTTTCTATAATGAATATAGATAAGTTATCTACACTCCCAAAATCACTTCGTCTTAGGTTGAAAAATTAAAAAATTATAATGAAAAAGATTAATATAACCGTGAAATAAATTATAATTACAAAATGGCTGTAACGTTTCTAAAGTGAATGTAGATAAGTTATCTACATTCGCTTCCTAAACCCTAAACCCTAAAATTAAAAGAAATATAATGAAAAAGACTATTATAACCCTGAAATAAATTATAATAAAAAAAATACCTCGATTTCCACCTCAAAACGACGTCATTTTGAGCTCACTATAGATAAGTTATTTACAATTATAGATAAGTTATTTACATTCACTGTAGAGAAATCGAACCCTTACACAGAAATACTTGATTTCCGCCTTAAAACGATATCATTTCGTCCTCAATGTAAATAAGTTATCTACATTAACTATAACAAATGACTAGAAATATCTTAAACCCTTATATCATTCAACACACAGTTTTACAGAGTTACACTAAGCTTGCTGAGCAAACTCTACCAGAAACTAACCTAATCGAATCTAAGTTTTTGTTTACAACTAAATGGCACGTAGGCAAAACAGAATAACAGAATCTGTACCAGAAACGACTACTGTTACTTTCAATTGCAAACAACAGCTTGTTACATTTTATCTATTATTTTGGTTATCATAAGTTCATAACACTACTGAGTTAGGGTTTACTTACTTCACTTTCGGAAATGATACGACGACACTCGCGGAGAACGGCAGGAGTGAGGTAAACCTCCTTGCGAATGATAGTGTCGTTTTTGTAGTTGGAGTTGTTAGCGTAACGAAGCTTACCGTCGGGTCTGAACTCGAACTCCAAGAACTCGTGACCGAACTTACCCTTGTGCCCAACATAGTATCTCAAGTAGAATTCCCCGTTCTCCTCTTCGCTCCCCATTTTTCTTCTTCTTCTTCTCTCTCTCTCTCTCTTTCTGGAAATGTGAATGCGATGTAACGACGAAGAATGAAAATGAGGATCGATTATTAGATGAACGATAAATGAAAATGAACAACGAAGATGAAAAAATAGAGCCGTTTGTCAACACGGGCCACAAAACAAGCTGGGCTGATTTCTTTTGGGCTAAATTCTTTTCTTCTTTCTTTTCTTCTGCATTTGTTGGGCTGCAGCACATCTTGAGGCCATTCTTCTTATTCTTTGATCCTCCTTCTTTACACTGCTGATTTAGCCTTCATTTTTGGGCTTGAACCATTCCTTCCTTTTACTTTCTCTAGTAGGCTTAAAATATAACCAATGAAAGCCCATAACAATTGAGTGTAAAGTGTGATAAAAATAGATACAATAAGATTAAATATGTGACCATATTACTAATCCTATTATTCTAAGGGTTTTATAATTCTCATTCAACATGAGAATTACAATTTTCTTACACATCCTTCGGTTTCCGTGTTGACATGAGTTATACATATAGTTTTTTCTAACACATAGGTCCCACGTGTTTTTTATTTCTACAACATGATATTTCAATTCTTCTTCAATATGAGAATTATAAAACCCTTATTGTAAAGTCACTTTTCAGATACTTGTCAAGCATCTTCTAGTTTCTTTTTGTTGCTTCTAAAAAAACAGGTTAGTTATATTGTTTTTATTTCATTAATGGGATTTATTTTTCTCATGTTGCATAGGAAAACAAACTCTTCCTACACACACCATAAAAAGGTGTGCCACTCATTTTTTTGTTTTTAAATAGGTGGGACCCATACTTAATATATCTATGACATGAGGTTAGAATTTTCTTACAACATGAAATTTATTTTTCCCTTCATTTATATTTTGAATTTTAATTTTAATTCCCATTTTAACTCTTTAATCTAAAACTTTTCTCCTGACACTTCAGTTAAATTATTTCCTGTTTACTCTGCAACGCACAGAACACTATCGAAAGAATAAAGATTTATGTTGATACTGATAATAAAGGGATAATTTCCATCTACTCAAGTCTCATTTTATTACCAATGTAGGGAGCTTTGCTCCAAAATTTATTTGTCAGTTCTCACCTGTTAGTTACTTTTGTTTTTCTAAAATATTTTTTTATTTTATAACAAAAATAATTTCTCATTAGTTATTGCAATATTTTTATATTTAAAAATAAATACACCAATTTTCCTCAACAACACACAAAATATCATTAAGAGAATAGAGGTTGAGATTATTCCACCAAAGGGAGAATTTGGATATGTTCAAGTCTAATTTGGTAACTAAGGTAGAAAGCTTATCCCCAAAACTTGATTCTATTCCTTTTTTTCTCACTTCTCTATTACTTTTTTGGAAACAAGTATTTATCCTTTTAAGGAATATAACTTTATCCCATTTTAAGTATGATTCACTATAATATTTAGTCAATTAACAAAATAACAAAAAATCAAGTTCTAATAAAAAAACATTTTGTTGGCTAAATTAAATCCTAAATATTTTGTATTTCTTTTTTGTTGTTTTCCTCAAATATTTTTTATTTTCCTCAAATTAAAATATTTTTTCCAATGCTTCCAGATGAAGCATCTAGTTTCTCTCTCTATCTCTGTATCTCTCTTTTAACAAAAATAACTCATTATCTTTATGGAAAACGTGATTTTTTTAATTTCAATTTAAACTCTAAACCTAATACTCTTTCTCTTGATATTGCACTCACATTGCTCCCCTTGCTCCCCCACTCCTAGCGCCACACAAAATACCAACTAAAGAATAGAGATCGAGTTTCATCCAATATTAGTATAATTCAAATATACACTGATCTCATTTTATAATTAAGGTAGGAATCTTAGCTGCAAAATCCGACCGTGTTTCTTTCGATTCTCATCTCTTTCTTACTTTTGTTTCCTTCAAATTCTTTTTCCCCTCAAATAAATAATAATAGGATCTTGTCAAAGCATATTCTATCTTCTCTTTTTTCTTCTTTTTTTAAACAATCAACTTTATCGAAAATGTAATTTTCTACTTCCATTTATATCCTCATTTAATAACTAATGTAAGAAGCTTAGGCCCAAAACCATAATGTATTGTCTTTTATTCCCAATTTTTCGTAACTTTTTTTTTTCCACAAATATTTTTTCTCTCAGAAAAGAAGAATAACTTGTTCTCAAACCTTCAAAAAGCATATATTCTAGCTTCTCTCTCTTTTCAGAAAAAAATAGACAAATTTTATCGAAAAATTAGCATTGTCGTTCCTTTAATATCCCTATTATGAATTTTTAATTTCAATCACGCTATTACCCATTTTCCCCGCGGCGCAAAGAATATCATCGAGAGAATAGAATAAGTGCCATCAACCATAAGAAGAATTTGGATCTCCTTAAGTCTCATTTGATAATAAAGGTATGAAAATTAGCTTGAAAACCCGATTATTCCTTTTTGTTTAAGATGCATCTTCTAGTTTCTCTCTCTATCTCTCTTCTTAAAAAAACCCATTAGCTTTATTGAAAACGTAGTTTTTTGATCCATTTATATCCCTATTATAAAAATCTTTTTTTCAATGCTTCCAAATGCATCGTCTCTCTCTCTCTCTTAAAAGAAACTCATTTGCTTTATCAAAAAATTAATTTTTTGTTCCATTTACATCCTTATTTAATTTTTTAAAATTCAATTTAAACTCTTAACCTAATACTATTGTTCCCCCATTCCCAGCGCCGCACAGAATACCAATTAAGAATAGAGATTGAGTTTCATCCAACATAAGTATAGGTCAGATCTACTCAAATCTCATTTTATAATTAAGGTATGAATCTTAGCCCGAAAATCTGACTATGTTTCTTTTGGTTCACATCTCTCTCTTACTTTTGTTTCCTTTAAATATTTTGTTTCCCTCAGATAAACAATAATAGAATCTTATCAAAGCACATTCTAGCTTCTCTTTCTTCTTCTTTTTTTAAACAATCAACTTTATCAAAATATTATTTTCTAGTTCCATTTATATCCTTACTTAAAATGTAAGAAGCTTAGGCTGAAAATCAGAATGTATTGCCTTTTATTCCCATTTCTCCGTAACTTTTTTCTTTCCACAAATATTTTTCCCTCAAAAAAGAAGAATTTGTTCTCAAATCTTCCAAAAGTATATATTCTAGCTTCTCTCTCTTTTCAGAAAAATTAGGCAAACTTTATTGAAAAAGTAACTTTTAACTCCTTTAATATCGTTATTATAAATTTTTTATTTAAATCACGCTATTACCCCTTTTTCCCTGCGGCGCAAAGAATACCATCGAGAGAATAGAATAAGTGTCATCAACCATAAGGAGAATTTGGGTCTCCTTAAGTCTCATTTGACAATAAAGGTATGAAAATTAGCTTGAAAACCCGATTATTCCTTTTTGTTCAAGTCTCAATTTTTTTTTATTTTCCTGAAAAAAATAATGATAGCATCTTGTTTGAAGCATATCCTAATTTTTTTTTTTAAATCAATTTTATTCGAAAACCTATTTTTTGTTGTTTCCTTTATATCCAGATTTAAAATTTTTCATTCCAATTATAAATCTTAACCTAATACCCTTCTCTTGACTCTTCTCTGACATTGCTCACCTCTTTCCCCAGCGGCACACGGAATACCTTCCCAAGATTTGAGATAGAGTTTCATCCATCATAGGAAGAATTTTGATCTACTCAAATCTTATTTGATAACTAATTAAGGTAGGAAGCTTTGCTCCAAAACGTGATTATATTCCTTTTTGTGGGCCCCTCTTTGTTACTTTTATTTTCCTCAAATTAAAAATCTTTTTTTCATTGCTTCCAGATGCATCTTCTAGTTTTTCTCTCTCTCTCTCCCTCTCTTTAAAAAAAAACTCATTAGCTTTATAAAAAAACGTAAATTTTTGTTCCATTTATATCCTTATGTAATTTTTTTTAATATCAATTTAAACTCTTAACCTAATACTCTTCTCTTGACATTGCTCTCACAATGTTCCCCATTTCCTAGCGCCGCACAGAATACCATCGAAAGGATAGAGATCGAGTGTCATCCAACATATGTATAGTTCAGATCTACTCAAATCTCATTTTATAATTAAGGTATGGATCTTAGCTGCAAAGCTTGACGATGTTTCTTTCGGTTTCGATCTCTCTCTTACTTTTGTTTCCTTCAAATATTTTTTCCCTCAAATAAACAAAATTGGAATATTATCAAAGCATACTGTAGCTTCTCTTTCTTCTTCGCCTTTTAAAACAATCAACTTTGTCGAAAATATAATTTTCTAGTTCTATTTATATCCTCATTTAATAACTAATGTAAGAAGCTTAGGCCCAAAACCAGAATGCATTTCCTTTTATTCCATTTTCTCGGTGATTGTATTCCTTTTTGTGGGCTCCAAAATGTGTGATTGTATTCCTTTTGTGGGCTCTTCTTCGTTAATTTTGTTTTCCTCAAATTTTTCTTTTATTTTCCTCAAATTAAAAATCTTTTTTTTCAATGCTTCGAGATGCATCTTCTAGTCTCTAGTCTCTCTCTCTTAAAAAAAAAACTCTTTAACTTCATCAAAAACGTAATTTTTTGTTCCATTTATATCTTTATGTAAATTTTTTAATTTCAATTTAAACTCTTAACCTAATACTCTTCTTATGACATTGCTCTCACATATTGTTCCCTCTTTTCTAGCGCCGCACTGAATATCATCTAAAGGATAGAGATCAAGTTTCATTCAACATAAGTATATCTCAGATCTACTCAAGGTATAAATCTTAGCCTCAAAACCTGACTATGTTTCTTTTGGTTCCCATCTCTCTCTTACTTTTGTTTCCTTGGAAAGCTTTTTTTTTTTCCTCAAATAAACAATAATAGAATTTTATCAATGCATTCTCTAGCTTCTTTTTCTTCTTTTTTTAAACAATCAACTTTATCAAAAATATAATTTTCTTGTTCCGTTTATATCCTCATTTAATAACTAATGTAGGAAGCTTAGACCCAAAACCAGAACTAATTACCTTTTATTCCCATTTCTTCGTAACTTTTTTCTTTCCACAAATATTTTTTCCGTAAAAAAGAAGAATAGCTTGTTCTCAAATCTTCCAAAAGCATATTCTAGCTTCTCTCTCTTTTCAGAAAAAATCGACAAATTTTATAAAAAATAACTTTTTCATTCCACTAATATCCCTATTATAAATTTTTAATTTCAAAAAAAATCAATTTTATCAAAAACATATGATAATTAAGTTACGAAGCTTAACTCCAAAATTCAACTATGTTTGTTTTTGTTCCTACCTCTCTATTACTTTTATTTTCCTCAAATATTTTTATTAATCTTCGTAAAAAAATAATAATAGCTTCTTATCAAAAGCATATTTTAATTTCTTAATTTTTTTAAAAAATAGAAACGCATCAGCCTTACTGGTAATGTAAAAAAAAAAAAAAAAAAATTCATTTATATCCTCATTTTAATTTTTTAGTTCCAATTTTAACTCTTAACTTATACTCTTCTCCTTACCGTTTTCTCACGTTATTACCTTTTTCTTTTTTCTAGCGGCACACCGCACACCGAATACAATCCATAGGATATAGATATAGTTTCATCTAACAATGGGAGAATCTGGATCCACTAAAGTTTCATCCTAAATTTGTTTTTATTTTAATATATTTATTAATAATTGCTTGTTAATTTTTCAAAGAATTTATCTTTTATTTTTTAAATATTTATGCTTATCTTACGACTTTTTCATAATTTAGAAATTTATAATTATATATGATAATAAATGTAAAAAACCTTGGGATACACCACCCAAAAACTAACTCAAAGGGTGAAAGTGCCCAAGGCCTTATAAATCACATATTAGTTGTACATATAACAAATGTGGGACTATATATCTCAACACGCCCCCTCACATGAGAGCCCATTAGACTTGAAGAGTGGCTCTGATACCATATAAAGAACCTTGGGATACACCACCCCAAAAGCTAACTCAAAGGATGGGAGTGCCCAAGGCCTTATAAACCATATATTAGTTGCACATACAACCAATGTGGGACTATATATCTCAACAATAAATTTAATTAAAATTAAAAACCGTATACGTTATTTTAATGCTAGAGATATACCATAGAATGAGTAATATTGTCATATATTAACAGTATATGTGTCCCTTCAATGGTCAATCAGAATGAAAATTGTGTTTGCTGTTGCAAAGGACCTTGCATTTCGGCACGAGGAAGCTGAAAGGCCAACGATATTTGGAGAATTCAAAACATCTAATATCCCATTGGATTTGGTTAGTGGAATGTCGCATACTATACTAGTTATGAACACACAACTTTCCTTCAATCTTAACAATTTTCTTTTTCAGGAATACAATGCAAAATTTTCTAATTTTGGGCTTGCAAAAGATGCTCAAGAGGGAGACTTAACTCATGTTTCAACTCGAGTGATGGGAACATGTGGCTACGCAGCCCTTTATTATGTGATGACGGGTTAGAATAATTATATTATAGATGATTCTCTCTTCGATCTCATTATGTTATCGGAATGCTATGATCCTCGAATGTGAATTGCTTCGATTCCATCTAATACTTGTAAATATTATAGATGCATTAATATGAAAAGGGAAGCGAAAATAATTGTGAAAATTAAACCCCTGTTGTTAGATATTCCTCCACGCAAGTACATGATGTTACTAATGCTAGAGAGATATAATATATAAAAATTCATTGAAGGTGCGTCACTTATAAGCTTAACCTTTTGAGATGATTGCTTCACATGTTCAGTGCACGAATTCGATCCTCACCGCTCTCCAATTTTTTGTGTAATTAAGGAAGCACAAAATAGAACAAAAAGATGGACCTATTCAAAATCCAAACTTCAAGCCCAGAGGACTTTTACGTGAAGGGGTGTGTTAGAGAGATATGATATAAAACTATTGATGGGCGAACTTACAAATTTAAATTTTTAGATTGAATTGATTCTTTACAACTAAGTCTCTTCGATGCCATTACTAGGATGTTTTCTCAACTATATGTTGTATCAATGTGTAGCACACAATCACAAGTTTTGTGGGAATGCTTGGCCAATAGTTTACTTGTAGATCAAATTGCCCCTCATTTCTCAGAGTTACCTTATATAATTTGAGTCTATACTGATATCTTTTTTTTCCTTTCCTTTGTACATAAGCAGGAAGTAGATCAACCAATGGCAATGTTATAGACCAATCAGTTGCTGCTCAAGTATCCTTAAGAAATAATAATTCAGGAACAAGATCTTCCTCCAAGTTAAAAGGAATTGCTAGATTTTCTCCAAGCTTAAGCGAGGAGCTAAAAGCTTATTCCCATCTTCAAAAGTTCTCCTTCAATGAGCTCAAGTTTGCAACAAGCAAATTTAAACCTCAGAATTTACTTGGTGAAAATGGATTTGGTTGTGTTTACAAAGGTTGGATAAGTGAGAATGGGAACCCTTCAGCAAGACCTAGAATGAGGCTTCTAGTTGCTGTGAAGACTCATAACCAAAATGAACTTCAGGGTCATAATGAATGGCTTGTAAGTTACCATTCCAAACTTAAATATAAACTACTAATTTTTTTTTATTTTTTTTGGGCAAAGTGCTATGATTTCCATCACTGAATGTCTGTTCACTGTTTCATGTATAATTGTAGGCTGAAGTTAATTATGTTGGGGATCTCCTTCATCCAAATCTAGTTAAATTGGTTGGTTATTGTGTCGATGGTGATGAGAGGTTGCTATATAAGTTTATCCAAATCATCTGTTTAAATGTATGTTTTTCAATTTATTTTCTTTCAATTTATGTAACATTTGGATATCTATTATAGTATTATTTTAGAATTTGTTTATATTAACTTGCCTTTACTTAGTCACATTTTATTTCTCTTTCTCTATCTTTCGTTTTTTTTTTTTTTCCCTTTATGAAATTTTGTTAATTTTGCTTTTGCATTTGGAAAAAAGGGGGCGAACCGAAGTAGTGGTAAAACTGTTCTTTTATGACTGAAAGGTCATGGGTTCGAACCCAGGAAACAGCCTCTTTGCAATTATATGCAAGGATAAGGCTGCGTACAAGGATTTCCTCCACCTCACACTCGCTAGTCGGGTTTAACGCCTCTTTGCAATTATATGCAAGGGTAAGGCTGCGTAGAAGGATTTCCTCCACCCCACACTCGCTAGTCGGGTTTAACGGGAGTGATTTTTTTTTTTTTTGCTTTTGCATTTGGAGTTTTCTTATCAATGTTTAATTAATAATGCACTCTTAATATATACTTATAATAGGTGCAGTATTTGTTTTTATTGGAATTGTTTAGCCATTATTACTTTTTGTGATGGCATGACTCTTTATATAGTTAAATCTCATTCTCAAGTGTCACAATTATGTTCTGAACTGATATCTTTTTTTTTTATCCTTGTAAATCAGAAGAAACTAGATCAACAATAACCAATTCCAATGCTAGAGAGAAACCAGGTGCTTCTCCTGTATCCCCAAGAAACAATAATCCAAGAAGAGGAAGACCATCTCCCAAGTTAAAAGGAATTGCTACATCTTCTTCAAGCTTAAGCGAGGAGCTAAGTGCTTATTCCAATCTTCACAACTTCTCCTTCAATGAGCTCAAGGTGGCAACAAGCAATTTCAAACCTCAAAATTTGCAACAGAGAGAATGGGATCTCTTCACCAAGACCACTTCCTGTTGCTGTGAAGACTCATAACCCGAATGGACTTCAGGGCCATAAGGAATGACTTGTAAGTTACCATGCTAATTAACACCAAATATAAACTAGTTTTTATTTATTTATTTTTTTAATTTTGGCAAAGTTCTATAATTACATCACTTTATGTCTGTTTAATATTTCATGTATAATTGCAGGCTCAAGTTAAATTGGTTGGTTATTGCATTGAAGATGATAAAAGGCTACTAGTATATTAGTTCATGCCTCGACGAAGCTTGGAGAATCATCAGTTTAAGAGTATGTCTTTCAATTTATGTAACATTTGGATTATTTTGTTACTAGTTTTTTAGAATTTATTTAGATTAATAACTTAGCAGTGGTAAAGTTATTCTCATGTGACTGAAAAATCATGGGTTCGAATTTGGAAAATAGTCTTTTTGCAATTAATTGTAAGGATAAGATTGCGTATAAGGATTGCCCTCATCCTACACTCGCAAATCGGGTTTAATTGGGGAGTGGTTATTTAGATTAATAACTTGCCTTAAGCTGGTCCGTAGAAAAAAGAAAGGAAAAAAAAGGGGACCGTGTTAATGATTGTATGCTAGAGATATACTAGAGAATGAGTGATACAATGTCATATATATTTGCAGGATCTGTGCCTCTTCCTTGGAATCACATAATGAAAATCATGCTTGGTGCTGCAAAGCGCATTGCATTTCTGCATGAGGAAGCTGAGATGCTAGTGATATTTTTCAAGACATCAAAACATCTAATATCCTATTGGATGTAGTAAGTGGAATGTTATACACTATACTAATAGTTTTCAGCACACAACTTTCCTTCCATCTTAACAATTTTCTGTTTCAGGAATACAATGCAAAACTTTCTGATTTTGGGCTTACGGCTATGCTGCCCCTGAGTATGTGATAACAGGTTAGTATAGTCAGATAATAGATATCATCCTCTCTTCCATCATATTTTGTTATCAGAATGTTGTGATCCTTGAATCTGAATTGCTTCTAGTTCATTTAATACCTATAAATACTATTTTTACTGTTCCATTCTTCAAATCAACAGAATTGTTCTTTTATTTCTAATATCGATATTATATATGCCTCTCACTTGTGCTTAAATTATTCTTGAAATATGAAAGGAAAGTGAAAATCATTGTGAAAATCAAATCCCCGTTGTTAGATATTCCCTTTCCCATTTTCTATCTCCATGTATGATATTACCAAGTCCATATGCAAAAATTAAAATTCATCACCACTAGCATGATTGCTCAACTATACGTTCTATGAATGTGTAGCACACAATCACGAGCTTTATAGTATTGGAATTAAATCGACATACACAAATAGAAAAACAAAAAAAGAGATTTGACACGGTGATTTACCCTGGTTCATCCAATATATGCAACGTCCAGCTTGTCTGTACTATATTTCACCTCACCATCACTTGTTACAAATCACTCGATTTAGAAAGAAATATAAATAGGATTTAGAAAACTCTAACAATAGCTATTCGTGCACCACAGTTGCCTTTTTGTTGATCCCGCCAATAAGAACCTTCATCGATATGCGAACATATAGGAATGCCTCGCCCATACTTTACTTGTACATAATATCATCCCCTATTCATCAGAGTTTCCTATAATGCATTGCACCCTATATAAGTTTATCTCATCATTACTGTTTGTTGAGATATTTAAGAGGTTGAAGTTCCTAATGTGATGTGTCTTGTTGCAGGACATCTTACTTCCAAGATTGATGTCTATATAGCTTTGGGGTGGCTCTGCTTGAAATGTTGAAAGGTAGAAAAGACAAGGATAAAAGGTAGCCTCAGGGAGAGCATCACTTGGTGAAATGGGTCCGAACTGCAACTAAACAATATAGCTACTTCAAACTGATGTATCCACTACCTCAATGTCATTTCTCACATAAAGGTGCTTATAGGCTATGAAGCACCGGCACTTCAAAAATCCTGGCGTGTCGTATCCGACACTTCCCGACACTCTCGGACACTCCGACACCCCCCGACACTCCAACACGCATTATAGAAATTCAAAAAAAGGTTCAAAGGTCGCGTTGCGTTGAGTTTTTAGTTCCAACTATTAGATTTGTTAGATTACGATTACCATTTTATTAAATTTAATATAAATATTTGGGATATCTTATGTTTCTTTGCAAAATTTATGAATATTATAAGTTTATATTCATTTTTTTATTAAATTTGAATATTAAATACAATATACACTATATAAATTAAAAATATTATTTAATATCAAAACGTGTCCTAACGTGTCGAAATCTAATATTTTTTAGAATTAACGTGTCGGAATGTCGTGTCGTATCGTGTCACGTGTCGGTATCGGTGCTACATAGCTTATTGGGAAATGAAGTAGCTACTCAATGCCTTTACCGTGACCCAAAAGCAAAAGCCCTAATGAGTGAAGTGGTTCAAGTGTTGAAGTCTTAGCCTGATTAGTTACTAAAACATAGCTTGTTGCTCACCCTTATTTCAAGGTATGCAAAGTAGGCCACTCCAATCATGGTGCTAACAAATATGGTCTAAGAACTGGTTGATCATCAAGGAACCTACCAAGTTGCTTACAAGGCTCCCATGTGACTTGAAATATCCTCTTCCTTCACCTAAATCTAGTAATGGACTCCCTTGATATGAAAGGCATTTAAATTTTGTTCATCTCTCATATTTTCTCATAATGTTTTGAAATTTTTAAAGTCCAAGATACTATTAGGAATAATACAAGATATAAACAAAATTTACATGCCTCTTGTTTCAAGGAGGTCCATCACTAGGTTTGGATCGATGGAGGAAGAGGATATTTCAAGTCGCAACGGGGAGGCTTGAAAGCAACTTGGGACGTTCCTTGACGATGAAGCAGATCTCAATACATACATACTCGTTAGCTCCAAGGTTCAGGGCCTGCATGAAAACCCAAAAATTAGAATGGGGAAGTAGAAGTTATGTCTTTTATCTTTGGAAGAGATTTAAAGCTTTAATTCTATAACCCATCCCGAATCGGAGTAGTCGCGAAGCGATGAACCGATCGCAATATTTTCAAAAAAAAAAAAAAAGTTATGTCTTTGTAATCAGGCAAAAACATTAATACTTCAACCACTTCACTCATTAAGGGTCATGTTTTTGGGTCCCAGCCAAGGCATTGAGTTGCTAACTTCATTGCCCTATGCTCCTTTTTGTGAGAAATAATGACCTTGAAGATGAGGGTCAATATGAATTTCAAGTAGTTATGTTAGTTTAGGAGTGGTCGTGCCCATTCCACCAAGTAATGTTCCACCGGAGGCCTCCTTTTGTCCATTGCTTTTCTACCTCTCAACATTTCAAGTAGAACCACCCCATTAGAGGTCTTGCTTTTGGGTCATGACAAAGGCAATGAGTACCCCATCCATGAGGAGGCTTGAAAGCGACCTAGTATGCTATTGAGTCGTGCCATAATTGTAAATGTGATTCATGAAAAAACCATTGGTAGATAAAGTCCTACACTTGAGCATCACTAAATTCTCATAGCCATTGATCTTCTTTTTTCTTTTTCCATTAACTAGTATATGTGGAATTGAGATTTTAGAATAAATACCATTAATTTTCCTCTAAAATTACAAAGATTTTAAATTCTTTATCACTAATTATAGTAAATGTTTAACAATTTTATAACAACTTTACTATTTTATAAAACAAGATAAATATATTGTTAAGTTCTTTAACATCAAAAGTCAACTTAATTTTCTCTTTCCACTATCATTGCTAAGTTTAATAGCTTACAAGACTTTTAGAATTTAGAATTAATGTACAAAAAGCAAAACCAATGTTTGGTTAACTTAATCAACTAATATTCCTGCTTGTGATCCATGACTGTGCTTAGTCCGTTGCACATGTCTGCTTTGCCTCAGTGCTAAATCTTACAAGTTATGTCATCAACAATAAAAGGTCTAGTATGTAATGTAAAAGGTAGGATATTCATACTATCAAATTTTTCTACTACCATTTCATTACCACTCCAATCACCATTGGATTAGTGGAAAAGTCAAATGAAGAGAGAGAAAAGGAAAATAACTTTTGAATCCAATGGTGATTGGAGTGGTAGTGAAGTGGTAGTAGAAAAATTCAGTAGTATGAATATCCTACCTCCTAATGTAAACTTAAAAGAAAAGAAAAAGAAAAACACTATTACTTTTTGAGGAGAGATATTCTTACTACCAAAATTTTCTACTACCAACTCACTACCTATCTAATCACCATTGGATCAATATTTTCTCTTTTTTTAATTTTTTTTTAGCATTTTCTCTCTTTGATTCAATGATGATTAGATAGGTAGTAAGTTAGTAGTAGAAAATTTTGATAGTAAGAATATCCTCCCTCCTACTTTTTTTTTTTTTTAGTTTGTGAGTGGTGTGTCCACCCATTTGGATGAGATTAGTCCCCTTCATGGTGTACAACATAAAGGTTTTTGCCACTAGTACGATTACTCATACTAATTTAATCTAATAAGGTAATTAAAAAGCTAAGTAGGCGAAATTCAATTTTTTTAATTCGGACCTAATTTGGAGCAAAACATAAATATTAATAAATTTAGGTCAAATACGCAAATTTATGAAAGTTATAAAGCACTAAAATTTATTGAAATATTTTCTATTTCACTCGAATTATGGGCTTAAGGATAATAGTAGGTGAAGAAAGAAATGAGGGAAAAATATGCCCTTTCCCAATGATTAGTGATTTAAAAGAAAAATAAAAATAAAAGAAGGAAACCTACATCAATTTTTTCCTTTCTCTCTCTCTTCCACACAATCGCCTCTTTCTCTCTCTTCCCTTTTCTCTCTCATATGTGCCCTTATTCATCAATCAAAAACGTTTTTCCCTTTCCTTGGTGAATTAAGGTAAGAGTTGATCAATAGTTGAATTTCATTATGAAAATCATAAAGGGGTTATAGTTTGGGAATGAGTAATGGATGATTCTCATTGTTATTAACACTTATATATTTGATTTTCCGTGGAGAATACTGATTGGAGGTGAAACTCTAGGAGTGAGAAGTCTTGAGTGAATTGAATCCCCACTCATTGAAATATAAGTAAGGGGTAAGTGCGTGTCAAGTCTTGAACATATAATATTTTTAGGATAAAATTATGCAAAAATATGGTCAAAGACATGGTAAATGTACGTTAATAAATTGCAAAATAATTTGGAGTTTTCTTATTTGATGTAATATTGACTAAAAATTATATTGGTTACAGATTAAAAATGCCAAGTTAGAGCAAGGATCATATCAAGAAGCTGGGGAAATCAAAGTTCAAGCTAAACAAGGCACTATTTTTGGTCCTCAACCTTCTCCACCTCAACCTCCTCATTAAAGATAATATCTCTAATAAAGTGCAACCTAACATCTATGTGTTTGGTCCTTTCATGAAAGGCACTATTTTTGGATAAGTGACTAGCACTTTATAAGTCACAAAAAACCTTGGGAACATCCTTACCAAGTCCCAATTCTGATACAATATCTTTAAGCCATAAGGCTTCTTTGATTGCCTCAGTTAGTGCAATGTACTCTGATTCAGTTGTTGAGAGGGCCACCACATGCTGGAGATTTGATTTCCAGCTAACCACATTCCCTCCAATAGTGAAGACATAGTCAGTCACTGATCTTCTCTTATCCAGATCAGCTGCATAGTCTGCATCACAATATCCTCTTACACCAAATAGATTAGAATCATCAGCAGTAAAATTTAAACAATTATCACAAGATCCATTTAAGTATCTAAAAAACCATTTTACTGCATTCCAATGTTCTCTATTTGGTTTAGACATAAATCTGCTCACCACACTCACTCCATGAGCAATATCAGGCCTAGTGCCTATCATAGCGTACATTAAGCTTCCCATAGCATTTGAATAAGGTACTTTTTGCATGTAAACAAATTCAGTTTCATCTAATTCACCACGTACAGGTTTCAAGCGAAAATGGGCAGCTAAAGGAGTGTTCACAAGCTTGGACAAATGCATAGCAAACAATTTTAAAATCTTTTTCACATAATGTGATTGAGATAAAGACAACACTATTGCATCTCTATCTCTAAAAAGATCCATGCCTAAAATTATTCTAGCAGGGCCTAAGATTTTCATATCAAAATCCCTTTTCAACATTTCCTTTAGCTTATTAATATTATCTATGTTATGAGAAACAATGAGCATATCATCAACATAGATAAGCAAGTAAACATAGCTATCATCATCAGCATTCAAATAATACACACAATGATCATAACTACACCTATTGAAACCTTGTGATATCACAAAGTCATCAAATCTCTTGTACCATTGCCTAGGTGATTGTTTATTCAGAGCGAAAAGAGTGGGGAATCAACAAGTTCTAAAGCTTTTTCACCTCAACACAATCCCGTAGAGCATGCATGGAGTATTGTCTCACTTTCAATTTTATAGATAAGACATAAATCTGACCCTCCTCCCCACTGAGCGATTTTTCCCATGATAAGCAATCTCCTATGTAAAATTTTCCACATTAGTGAGAGTTGTGAGAGGATGAGAGAAGATGTGAGAGAATGAAAGGTAAAAAAGTAGGATTATAAAGATTAATCGTGAGCCATTGGATTTAATTTTAATCCAACGGTGATCATATTGGTTGTATAGGTGGTATACTTTAGTGGTGGTAAGTGGATCCCCTCCATATATATATATATATATATATATATATATATATATATATATATATATATATATATATATCTGTGTAAAAAAAATATCACATAAGTCACTACTCAAAATTCAATGAATAACTTCATATTTAAAATATGGGTTTATCATCTATCATTTAATATGACCACAAATTTTTTTCCTAAACTCACAACATTTTGTGGGACCCGTTGCAAAAAAAAAAAAAAAACTCTGGCACGCAAAACAAATCTCCATAACATAACACAATCATTTTTCCTACAACATAACTCTTATAAAACCCATAAAATATATAAGTCACGTAAATATATAAGACATAAGTCCAAAAACATAAAAATAGTTTAACAACTCCTATAACCAAGTTCCACGACATCAAAAGAATAAAGTTTAACAAAACAACTCTTAAATGAAAATACAACAGTCTCGCATGAGGATTTTTTTTTTCTCAAATAGCTAGAAGAAGATATCGTGCATTTGATTTGGGGAAATAAAATATGGTTTTTTATTTTATTTTATTAAAAATATAAAAATAGAAAAATAAAACCAATCTTAGGTTAAAAGTTGACCTGGTTTGATTTTTTTATTTAAGTAAAAACTTGTGTTTCTATCATTTTTATGTTTTTACACGTAATTTTCATCAGTTTTTACATAAGAAAGTTTTTATTTAAATTTTAAGACATATCACCTTAAAAACATAAATTTTTACATTTTTACCTTAATTTTTAGGGTTTTATGTTTATTATGTTGTAGGAAAAGTGATTCTGTAATGTTATAGAGATTCGTTTTGCATGCCATATTTTTTTCCTTTTTTTTGTTTTAAAATGTGTGGGCCCCACAAAATGTTGTATGTGTAGGAAAGTTTGTTGTGTTATGTTAAAGGAGGAAATAAAAACCCTAATTTTTAACAAGTATGGTTCCAATTCCAACTAATACTCTGTTGGAAAAGTTCTGACTTGGACTTGGATTGAGAGAGACCGTGAAATTGCTATTTGTAATATAAAAAAAACGGGACGTGTATTTTGCAAGATCCCAACAGAGAATGAACCGGGAAAAAGAGGAGGGAAAAACTTTTCAATGCCACAAATAGAGCTTGTGGCTCCAATTCATCCTTGCATCTGGTGTAGCAGGTAGCAGCCTAGCTCCCATCTACATAAGCGTAACGAAAAAAGCACAATCTATAAACTCTTTCCACGCAACAATGTGTCACTCCTTTTCTCTCTTCTCTTTCTCTATCTACAGCTTTTCATGAAGAAAATAATAATAATAAAAGATAGATATTATTATTATTAATTAATATTATTATCAATGTTGTTACTAATTTATTTTACCATTACATCAATTATGTTAATCTAACTACTATGATTTAACTTTATAAAAATCTTTTTTATTTTTCCTATATTTAATACCTTATATTCATTTTATTTTGGTATGGTTATAATTTTTATATTTATTATAAAAATATTAAATATGAATAATCGTGATTATATAAAGATAAAAATAAATATAATCGTTAGATTAATATAATCGATCTAACGATAAAATAAAATGGCAGTGACATTAATAATAATATTATCGGTAATAACAATGGGAAAAATATCTCTCCAGTCACTGAAGATAAAATTATCTCCAGTGAATTCAAAATAACGTCGTTTTAGGTTATAAGATTAAAAAATTATAATGATAAAGACTAATATAACCTTGCAATATATCATAGGGTTTATCATCTATAATTTATCTTGACCAGAAAAATTTTCCTACACTCACAACATTTTGTGGGACCCGCAACCAAAAAAAACTCCGGCATGCAAAACGAATCTCTATAACATAACAGTTATGCAAGTATGCGCGCAAGTATACGCGACAACAAGTAATATAGGGCTTTTGTGAGTCCCAGATATCGTTCCCACAAGGATCTATTGCGTTTTTGACTTGCCTAATTAGTAATTGCTAAACAGAAAAAAAAAATTCAAATTGAAAATGGAATGGGATTTTGATATAAAAAGAAAAAGATTTAATTGCAAAAGATTTTTTTTTTGTATAAAGAAATTAGTAACCAGAAATTCAAGTGAGTTATGATAAATTGAATGAAGATAATTCTGAAGTGTTGAGAATAATTTGTAAAGAAAACAGGTTGAGTTTCGGTTCCCCTTCCCCAACAGCCTCCAAATAAGTGATAAAACAAATCCCTAAAAATTAATTCCCATGTGTTGGATCCTTTTCTTTCTGTTTTTAATCTCTTAAAAACATTTTTATTATTCACCAACATTTGCACATCTCTGTGCTAAATGAAGCAGCGACCATTAAAATCCAACCAACACAACATGGAGGCTGTTCTCATCTCTGAGTAACATCCCTTGAGAGTTCTCACACTCAAGTCCATGTGTTCAACACAGTTCTGGTATAATAGCCCTTACTAGTAATTGTGGATTTAATATCGAAGAATAATTAGAAGTAAAAGAAATAAAGTTACCTTTGGTGAAAAATGAGTTAAAATGACAGTTAAAGAGTAAAAATGCAGGTAAATAAAGTTACCCGAAAGTAAAAAGTAAAATTATAAATATTAGCATAAAAATATTATAGTCCATTAGGTAGAGTTTGGTAATGAATTGAGGTGTGTAGATAGATAAATCTTTACCCAGTTAAAATAAGTTAACTTTAGAAAAACCGTATCTCGTTTAAAATTCTCTTCCCTGCTCGTTTTCCTTCTTCTTTCTCTTTCGTCCAGGGGCTGTTCTCACATGGGGGGTTTAGGGTTTGGTTTTTCTTTCTTTGATTTCTACATCATCATCCTCCAAATTCAAAGACCCACCACATGAAATCGATTATAAACCACTCAATGAATCTATTCCACCGATCAATTTGAGCTATAGTTGAGTGTGTGAAGAGTTCTTCCTCCCCCCCATATTCGAGCTACTATTCATCCAAGGTGAAAAAGGAAGTTTTCCATGGAGCTTTGCTTAGTGAATGCCTTCTAGGCTTTGGGTAGTTGATTAGAGGTAACAAAACTCTAATCCTATGGTTTTATTATTGTGATTTATGTTTTGAAAGTTATGAGCATGTGTGGGTGGGACATCAAGTAGTATAAAACTTGAAATTGATGATGGTTTGTTGTGTATAGGAAGTTATAGTGTAAAAGATAAACATTAACTTGTGTTAAATGAAGAAAAATTCCCTTGGTTTGTATCCCTAGGTTCGGCCATGATGGGTTGATTAGGGGACATTGGGAAAAATTTTAGATGATGTATTATGAGAGTATGATGTGTTGGAGTGAGTAGGAGTTTGGTGAATTTAGTGAGAAGGCCAAAGTGAGAAAATCCATGTGTTTTGGTCCCTACATTTTGGCTATGATGTGTAGTGATGACTTGATTTTCCAAAATTTTATTGGAACCTCTTGGATACATATACGTATGTTTAATTTGATAATTAAGCTATGAAATAATAATTAAAAAGAAAAGAACTCTTTTGCATATTTCCTTGGAGATTTCGACTTTTAGGGGAGTTAAAGAAATGGATTTTGTCACATTTTATTTAATAAAATGTGTAGTTTTTTTTTTATGCATGAAAGTGATGAGTTAATAAGTTAGATGGCTTGAAAAATGGTGAAAAAGATCTTAATTCCATAAGGGTGGGAACACGACCTTTTAAAGAAAATGACATGAACTATGTTGAAAATTCTCATGTGAACACTTGATTAAATTAAAGAACGCTAACGAGTATAAGGTGGTCTAGACTTGTGTATTGGCATATGATTGACAAAAATATAAAGAAACGAAAAGAAGCGAGAAAATGTTTGCCTTATGAAAATATAGGCATGATAGTATTTTATTGATTTGTATTTGTGGATTCTTGCTCTAGGTGTACCTAGAGACTAAAAAGGATCGGAATCTCTTGAAGAAATATAAGTAACTTGTGTCACAAGTAAGCAGATCGATAAAGCTTCAAGAGGTAAGCTCTATGTTTAAGGAGTCTTTTCCTACTTGAGTGCTCCACCATAGTTAGTAGACTATGGTTGGACTATATGACTGTGTAGACACTCTGTATAGGTGCATTCATATAGAGATATTTGATGATATGATATGATATGACATGATATGATATGATATGATAAGACTGGTTCTGATATGATTTCTGTATTGACTTTTGTTACACGGATATCTTCTTGGGTTTTGCCTGAGATTGACAGTGTACACCTCTGAGTTACTCTATTTCCGTTTGGGGCCATCCCTTGGAAATGAAGGTGCACGTCTCTGTTATGATATGATTATATGTTCTTCTCAGTTATGATATCTGCTATATGTTGTATCTGTATACTCTGTATCTGACTTTCATGCAGGAGTGAGCCAAGGGTATGGAGAATTCTCTATAAACCTGGAGCTTACTGGGATTTGTAATCTCACCCCTCTTTGGGGCAATATTTTCAGGTGTACAGACTTCCGGTGAGCCTTCCTTAGGCAGGGACGCGACACGTAGCTGAGACTTTTGTCGTTCTGGATTTTTGGGTAGCAGTAGGCTACTATTTTTTGGAGTGTATCTATATAGTTACATTTCTGCCATTTTGAGGATCCAGATGTTTTATCCTTTATTTTGTATATGGCCTTTATATGTCTTGTACATGTCCTTCAGTTTGATGCATGTACATCTTTGTATTCAGGCATGTGGATATGACTATGTAGAACTCGGTTATAATTATGTCTTGGATTGCATGACTGGTACTTCTGGATATGCATACTGTATAAACTGTCTATCAGGAACTATTATGAGTGGGATAGGGAAATCCCCGGTTGTCCGATTTACAGAGGTTACTCTGCCCGATTTTCGTTAACGCCTTATGAACATTAAAAGAGAAAAAGAAAAAGTTAGCTCGTATTTTCGTAAGTTAAGTTTTCCGCTGTTTTTGTTTTTATCATATGTATGTTAATTGAACCGGCTCGAGACGGGGATGTTACATCTGGCTTTAGTCATTTCTCAATGACTAATTCCTGAAATATTATCCTATAATCAGGCCTTAAAAATAGCATAACTAAAAATTTACACAGAATTGAACAAAATGGGAATCAACATTTAGCAACAGAAATTAGCACGAATTCAAGACTGAGGTTCGGGTACCTACACCCAACCTTGAGGAAATTAGCTCATACCCTTAAGGGTTAAGCTACAAACAACAACCGAATATTCAAATTAAAAACTGAAAGTGCAGAAATTAAAGGTACAACATGAGTCCTAACAACCGGACAATCTCAATGTTGTACCAACAAGTTTAGGTCTAAAATTTAACATGCATTACAGTATCAGAAAATAAAAACTAAAATTGAAAATAAAGAAGAAGATGTTTAAGAAGATCCGAAAGAAGATGATGCTCACATCAGGGTACCTACACCCAACCTTGAGGAAATTAGCTCATACCCTTAAGGGTTAAGCTACGAACAACAACCGAATATTCAAATTAAAAACTGAAAGTGCAGAAATTAAAGGTACAACATGAGTCCTAACAACCGGACAATCTCAATGTTGTACCAACAAGTTTAGGTCTAAAATTTAACATGCATTACAGTATCAGAAAATAAAAACTAAAATTGAAAATAAAGAAGAAGATGTTTAAGGGATCCGAAAGAAGATCCCTTCTCACGCATGCATGGGCTGTGGGCCCTTTCATCACGGCCTCCACGTCTTGCGTTCCTTGCTGCAGGTCACACGACTACCCTTCGCTCCACGATTTCTCATATGCTCCACCAAATGGTTTCTCTTTCCACAATTGTACTAACCTCCATGTCACACTTCTAGAACTTGGTTAACCGAATCAATATAGGAAACAAAGCGTATGCGGTTCAATGGCTATCAGAAAATGGGACTGGATGGCTCAGTGGTTGGCTTGAGATGAAGGGTTATGGATTTGGTGAGCGGCTGTGGTTAAGGCACGAGTAGTGGTTTGAGAAAGGAAATGTTAGGATTCATGAATGAGACTCAGCCGTGTGTCTCCATTCATTTTGGGATGGGCTCTTTTTCTTTTGGGTGACTCGGGCTTTTTAAGACTCATCCCAGCCCAATTGCTCTTTTCTTTTTCTCACTTTGGTTTCTTTGGGCTTCAGATGCACAACCCACTTGTTCCTTTCTTGCTGCTTTCAATTGGGCTTGGCTTTTTAGTGCGGCACACTCTCCTTTCTTCCTTGCTTTCTTCTTTTCTTCCCTTTCTTGTGTCTTTCTGAAGTAGATAGCAATTGGGCCTGAAAAAATGAAATGTTACAGCCCATTTAGCATTTAACTAGCAAAAGACAAATCAACATAATTATGGGGCATTTTAATCACAAAAATAATCCTTTTCTCTTCATTTTCCATAGCAGTCACATATTCTAAGTCTCACTTAAGAGACTTATCACACCCCCGAAACTTAGCTTGTTACTTGTCCTCAAGTAACACAAGAAACCAGTTCAAGAGTGGGCTCTTCACACTATTCGGTGAATCATTTTGTCACACAGAGATGGAAACAGAGGCATGTAATTTTGTTCAGCAATCAAACTATTTCAAACCAGACAGCTTAATGATATTTTCAAAGATGTTGAACTCATTGGAGATAACTTTAACTCCCGGGCGGAGAAATCCTTTACCAATAGCTGTATGTATCCAAAAAAGGAATTTTTAAGTTTTATCCTTCTTATAACAAAATAAAAAAAAGGCACAAACATAGAAACAGAAATGACTGAAGCGAAAGACCCGGCGATCAAGCTCTTTGGGAAGACGATCCCGGTGCCGGAGATCCCGGCCGGATCCAAAGACTCAACCGGAGCTCCAGCTTCATCTTCTGGTGATGCTGTTGATGATGGTGTTGGTCAGGATCATGCTTCTTCCAGCAACTCTTTCAATGCCAAGGAAGGTGAAGAGCATGAGATTGACCAGGTATTCGAAATTATTGATTTTGAGAGTGACCCATTATTGGACATGTGAAATGATTTAATGGGTCGATGTTAGTTTCGTCGTTTGTAGGCATTGGAAATTCTGTGTTGACTTGCTGTGTTGCCTTGTGTTATTTTTATTTTTATCTGAAGGGGTTCAGTGTTCAGTTGGGATTTTGTTCAATCTGGGGTTTTAATTGATGAGTTTATTTCAAATTTACAATTATTATTCAGTTGTTCAAGTGTTTTCATGCTATCTTTGAGTTGCTGCTGCTGGAGTTTCTAATGGCTTAACTTTAACCATTTGTACCAATCTAATTGCATAAGCATTTGGAAGAGTTCTTCAGCTACTTTGTAAGTCTGTCAGGTTCTGAATTTGGAGAATGGATTTAGCATTATTTGAGGAATTAGTTTCTGAGCATGCTTGCTATATAGTTTCTATACTTGCTGGTTTCTTGGACACTAGCTCCTTCTGTTGAAATCTCTCTGTATGCTTGCAGTTCAGCTTCCAAAACGTTGTTAGTGTGTTTAACATAGACAACTATAAACATGAATCTAATTTTTCCTTTCTTTTCTAATTTTCTCTATTCTTCCCGAAAACAAATGATAAATTGTTCATTGTTCAAGATTCTTCTGGCTCATTTTCTTTGGTTATGGTAGTATGCTTGTGAAAAATGCTTTTTCTATTTGCATTCTGAGTTTTATATTGGTTATTTAAAGTCTGGAAAGAGAACATCATAGAATTGTCATCTTACAGTTTTGAGCTCAATTTGCTTTACTTTATGCTTTGGTTGTTCCTTGAACTTTTTCTACGACTACAGTTAGCCTTGCCTTCTTTTGGATTTATAATTGATGTTCTATCTTGTAAGAGAAGTTTTATGAGCTACAGCTACGCAACTCATGGTTCATCAAGAAATTCAATGCTCTTCAATTTTTCTGCTCAAGATTTCTCTATGATTGCCTTTCATTTATGCTCGTTTTCCTGAGTTTTAGCTTGCCTATGTATTAGAGTTGGATGGTAGAATTTTCGACCTCTGAGGAAATATTGGATAAATAAGTTTGCAGATGAAACATATCAAATTTGGGACTTTGACAGTTGGCACTTGGCAGTGCAATGTGGATGTTAAATAAGTGATGAACTTTTTTATTTTTATTTTAGTTGTATGCTGTGGTACTGAATTTGTTTTCTTCTAATGAAGTGGCTTTCCTTGCGGCATTCTCAACTTTCTTATTTAATTTTATATGCCTAGTTTATTTTCAATTAGAGAACCTGTGGCATAAGTATTACTTCTATAGTTATTTTGTTTGACTTCGACCCATATTTGTAATTGTCGAAGGCAGAAATTTAACACAGTGAATTTTTGTTTGAGCCATCCTTTTCATAATATAAATACATTGCTTATATTAAATTTTTAGTTTAGAGAAACATAATCAGCAGGAGTTTTTATGAATTCAGGACACAATATTGGGAGAGGAACCAGCAGAGAGTAAGAAGGAAGATGGAGCCCCCACCCAATTGTCTGAAGAGGTCACCAATATTGATACAGCCTCAAGATCAGGGGAAGAATGTATCAACCCCTCCACTAAGGAGGAAGCTGTTACTTTGAAAACTTCAAAGTCTGAAGAAGAACATGGTGAGAATTCACAAGATAAGACCCTGAAAAAACCAGACAAAATACTGCCTTGCCCCCGCTGCAATAGAATGGACACCAAGTTCTGCTACTACAATAATTACAATGTCAACCAACCACGTCATTTTTGTAAGAAATGTCAGAGATATTGGACTGCTGGTGGGGCAATGAGGAATGTGCCTGTTGGTGCTGGTCGCAGGAAGAATAAGAACTCTTCTTCTCACTATCATCAGATAACTGTCCCTGAAGCAGCAATCCAGAATTCTCAGTCAGACTTGCCAAATGGAGTCCATCATCATTCCTTGGATTGTAATACCACAGTGCTTGCATTTGGATCTGATACACCATTGTGTGAATCAATGACATCTGTTTTGAACCTCGCTGATAAAGTAGCGAACGATTGCACAAGAAATGAATTTAATAGACTAGAAGAACTAAGAATTCCTGTTCCCTATGATGGTGGAGAAAAAGGAAATGATCATTCCAATAAATCTTCTGTCACATCAACAAAGCCAATAGAAGGTGCAACCATCATTGGGTCCCAAGAACAAGTTATACCGAATTGTCAAAGCTTCCCACCTCAAGTTCCCTACTTTCCGGGTGCCCCTTGGCCTTTCCCATGGAATCCAGCACATTGGAGCTCTCCGGTACCACCACCTGCTTTTCTCCCTCAAGGATTTACCATGCCACTCTATCCTGCAGCAGCTTGTTGGGGTTTTACCGTGCCGGGTGCATGGAACATCCCATGGCTAGCACAACCTTTATCACCAAATAGTATAATCCCTAACTCTGGTCCTAACTCCCCTACCTTGGGAAAACATTCAAGGGAAGAAAATATGCTCAAATCAAATGACATAGCAGGGAGGGGTGAACATAGCAAAGGAAATAGTAAAGAAAAGTGCCTTTGGGTTCCGAAAACATTGAGGATTGATGACCTAGGAGAAGCAGCAAAAAGCTCTATATGGACAACTCTCGGAATAACAAATAATAAGGCAGACTCAATTCATGGGGGAGAACTCTTTAAAGCATTTCCATCAAAGGGTGATGAAAAAAATCACATAATGCAAAAGTCACCAGTCTTGCAGGCCAATCCAGCAGCATTTTCTAGGTCAATTAACTTTCATGAGACCTCATAATCCTGTAGCTTATAAATTTTGTAATTGTTTCTTGGATGCAGCAGATTAGCAGACTGACATGGCAGTGTTCCACTGTTCTTGAGGAAGTTATAAACTGTAAAGACGCATAGGTTCACCGGCCTTTTTTGACGTAAAAGTTAGTTCTTCTTGTTGGCCAAGAAAAAAAATTAAGATGGTTTTTCCTGCTTTTGCTTTAAGGAGAAGCAAGCCTTCTCTATGCAGAGTATACCTCCTTAGATGGCGGCTAGGCAATTTTACACTCTTTCCTTTCGTTCAGATGCCTTTCTTAGTTCATGTACATAGGTAAGTTTATGTGCATAGTGAGACACTGTATTTGTCTTGCAAGATCCCACTTTTATGTAAGTAAGAATAACAGTTCAAAGTGAACTTTTTTTTCTGCTATATTTCTTTCTGAATGCCGTTATATATTTCTTATTGAATCATTTTTAATGCATTGGTTTAGGGTTGTAAAGATTTAGAGACTATGAAGCACCGACACTTTAAAAACCCTGACTTGTCGTGCTCGACACTTCCCGACACTCTAACACGCATTATAGAAATTCAAAAAAAGGTTAAAAGGTTGCGTTGTGTTGAGTTTTTAGTTTCAACTATTAGATTTGTTAGATTACGATTACCATTTTATTGAGTTTAATATAAATATTTGGGATATCTTATGTTTCTTTGCAAAATTTATGAATATTATAAGTTTATATTCATTTTTTTTGTTAAATTATTGAATATTAAATATAATATACACTACATAAATTAAAATATTATTTAATATCAAAACGTGTCCTAATGTATCATTAACGTATCGGAGTGTCGTCTCGTATCGTGTCACGTGTCCCGTGTCGGTATCGGTGCTACATATTTTAGAGACATACTACCGAATATCAGAATCTACTGACATACAATCCGTCATATAAGCACAAAACCTTGTTTGTCTCTATTCTTGACCTTATGCCGATTCAAGGGATGGAAGAAGTAGATGATACACACACATGAAAAATAACCATACTCATTCCTTAATCATTGTAATCTCCACTCTTCTTCCCTTATCCAAGGGTCCCAAAAAGTTCAGAATACGAGGAAGTGGTCCATGATGAAACCACAAAGATTTTGCGTAGTTAGAATCCTAAAATAACACCCGGAATGGCTGCATTCACACATACACTTGGTTGCTTTCATTTGGTCAAGGAATATATATTAAAGTTTCACTCACTGCTCTTTTCTTTTTCTTTTTTAAGTTGACTTAAACATTGTTCAAAATTGCACAAATAACAAATCCTTAATAAGCTCAAGGAAAAAGAAACAATGAGAAAAAGTTATGACAAATCAGATAATGACAAGGTTTTACCATTTTAGGGATAAACTAAGTTTAGATGAGGATAACTTTCTTGAAACAAAAAAAAAAAATGTATTTATCTCTGAAACTAAGTGTTATGGACCTGTACAAAAGGCCCATATGATCGGCCCATTCAGACAACCCGGCAACATGCAACTCGGCTACAGACAACCCGAAGGTAACGAAACGGATCGCATTAAAGACATATAACGCATAATACGTTACCACTCGGTAACGGCCGACTAGCTGTAATGACCGCCGCGTCATGACAGCTCAGATCCACGTACAAACCTCGTACAGCAGCCCCTATAAATAAAGGGGCGATTCGACGGTAAAGGGACACTCAATTTTGACTCACGATCATCACTATATCATGACCATAATCACACACTTTACTTGATATTCAGTGATCAAGCTAGATTCAAGTGTATCTATACAATAGATATTCCTGAACAGAGTATTACGATCCATATTAATCCATCAGCCTAATTGGGCTGAACATTCCTGTCTCTAAGACAGAACACTAAGTTTATAGAGGTTGAGATTAAAAATATAGAAAAGGTTCCTCTAAACTGATATTGCTTCAAAAGTGAACAAATAAAAAGTTTACGGATCTTAGTATCATCGCTAATTTAACGCTGGAAATCTGAGCTGCATGGAATCCTGAGATGGGGACGTCAACTATACATAACACTTCAGAGGATGAGTGGTCAAAACTGAACTTTGATGGCAATGTAAAGGGGAGCACCAAGCTGACACAGGATATGGAGGACTCATCATGAAAGATCATGGCCAATGGATGCATGTCTACTCCTACTATATGAAGGACCTCTTATGAATTAAGTGTGTACAATATTTTGATTATTGTCAGAGTTTGAAGACTATCTCATATTGAAGACACATGACTTGGAAGCATAATAACATCATACATGATGCATTTGATGGACCTGAATTGTTGTTCCAACTTTAAGATTCACTACCCAAAGTTTTGAAAAATAGTTGGAACATCTATTAATCCCTCTTCTCTCGAAGTGTTCCTTAAACCTCCTTTACAAGAAATCACTTTCCCAATGCTAGTGGTTAGATAGTCTCTTGTGTTGGGTATGACTCATACTTCGCAAACTGATAAGGACTCTTGTTGGAGTCAGCAGAAAAGCAACTGGGATCCATGAATAGCTGTTGTTAGAGTTTTTTCTAATCCTATCTATATTTTCTTCGTAAATCGAGTGACTTGTAATGAGTGGCGGTGAGGTGAATATAGTACAGACAATAACCTAAATTGGGTGAATCAGTTAAATCACCGTGTCTATTCTCTCTCTCTCTTCGTTTGCGATTTGTGTGATTGTCGATTTCCAACATCTTGAATACGGAAACTTTATTATAGGAGGATCGTAAAGTACGTGGATCAAATGGTAAGAGACTATTTCAACTTAACCAGTGTCTTGACTTTGAGTTCATGGAAACAGCGGTATTAAAATTTGGTAGGAAAAACTTTGACGCCGATATAATCATGTGATAACTAAAGATTGAACCATTGCTACAATCATGTCCATCACAAAGGGAATGAGTACGCTAACTGGCTTACAAATGATGCTAGAACCAAAATGGGGCCTCCATGTTTATCAAAGCCCTCCTGCAGAAATCATTAGTTTTTTAGAGTCTGATGCCTCAGGGGATTGTTAGATTTCGTAATTTGAACTCGTTCTAATTCTTCTTTTGCTTGGACTCTGCCTTCCTTTGTTACTAAAGCTAAGAGTATATGTATCTTAATGAAGTGGGAATGTTAATGGGTTTTATAAGAGTTATGTTGTAGGAAGAGTGATTGTGTTATGTTATAGAGATTCGTTTTACGTGCCGGAATTTTTATTTTTTTTTACTGCGGGCCCCACAAGATGTTGTGTGTGTAGGAAATTTCATAAGGTCATGTTAAATGAGAGATGATAAACCCAATGTTAATTGGTATAAAAAATAATGTACATTATAGAAGAATTTCCTTTTTTTCTTTTTTTCTTTTTCACTAGTTTATTGGAAACCAATCTATTTACTATCTATTATTTGATTCACTAATCCTTTACATTGGAATGGGTGAAAAGTCAAATGATTTAGCAATTCTTCACGGGACTGAATCGAGATAATTTTCAATCAAAGTTATAGATTTTTATTCATCATTTGCTGAAATAATATCTTGAAGTTTGCAACAATAATTTGGTATATCTACTATGTCACCATTGACTTAAACATGTTCATGGTTATTAACTTCTTAAACAAATGAATATTAACAACAACATGGTATCTAAACTTCCATTGACGCCCTGATCCAAGACTTCATCACATTATGTGATGTCAACCTTAAATTTAGTTTTGTTCATCAAGAATAATGAGCAATGATGGAGGCATTAACATCATTTAATGTTAGGCGTTGAAGATAAAATCTCTTCTCAAATGTATTTTTTCCACAAACATGAATATCAGGATTACATCTAGTACCATTTGCTTAGACTGCGATGATGGTTAGTCGATTAGTCTACATAAATTAAGAACTCAATTGGATAGCCTTTTCAAAAATAAAAAATAAAAAAAATCAAAAGTAAAATTATTTATGTTTGGATGAAATATTGTAAAAAAAAATACATTTAAACATTAAAATAAAAAATCTTGTATAAATTACTTAAAAATCATGTAAAAATATTTTTTCAGCATAATATTTGGATGAAGAGTATTTATAAACCTTAAAATACTATAATCAAATCTCCATTATAATTTTTCACTTGATATTAATTAATTAGATAAATTTTAAGAAATTTCTTATTTAATTATTTTATACAAAGACAATAACAAAAAATAGAAAATAATCAAAAATAACAATAAAATTCATATCCACTAATGACTAATCTTTAGCTATAATATATTTTTTGAAAACTAAATTAAAGACAAAGTAGGTGTACTTGTTAATAAGCTAGTGATTATAATACTATTAAAGAGGTTAAAATACTTTCACCAAAAAAAAGAGAGAGGTTAAAATACGACTATATGTATGCAATTGAATAATAATATAAATACTTTCTATACACTAACATAAATTCAATTCAATTCTTTAAAGATATAATAATACAAAATTAAAAATACAATAATATTAAGAAGAATGAGTCTGATTAAACTCAAACAAAACTAGTTACACTAGGCCTACCCCCCCCCCCCCCCCCCCCCCCCCCCCCCAAAAAAAAAAAAAAAAAAAAAAAAAAAAAATAGTTACAATATCAATTACTTAAAAGTGTGGATACTTAAGTTGCAATTATAAACTAAAATTATAAAACCAGGCTAGAACAATGTGGAATCATGCAATGCATTATTTCATCTTCATGTCAATCTTATTTTTTATATAATTATACATAATTAGATAATATAATAGTTTTGAGCATACAAAATGTATAAACATCCAGATTGAATGAATACATAATATTATTTTCATACAAATTAAATGAATACATATTATATAAGTGTGTAAATTTTTGTTTTTTTAATTATTATTTCCTTCTTTCATTCTATTCTCGTAATACACAGTACAAAACCAGTGTTAGCATAATCATCCCCACACTACTCAAAAGTTAAAATGTAGGGGTGTAGAAGTCCATCATCCTTTCTTAAACTGTAACACTACAGTCTTATAATCTCTATAAAAATTAAGAATTTTTGTCCCTAACGTTGGCGTAGAAAAGATATCAATATTAAATATTTTTTGAAATAATTATTTATTTATTTAATTTTAAATAATTTTATAAATTAATAATATAGTTCGAAAAAAATTTCATGAAAAGATTTAAAATATTTTTCAAATGTTTAAAATTAACACTCTACTTATATACTGAAAAAGTTAACATTCTAAGTTCAACAATTTATATGAATAAGATATCATGTTTTATTTACCAAAAAATATATATCATGTTTTAATGAATTCAATATGCAATTTGGATCAATAACATAGGACAATAGACCATATGTTAAAATATATTGTCAGTAATTTTCTTGTTTCAAATTACTTATTAGTTTAGAAATCCAAGATGTCCTCAACTTTTTTTTTTCAATTTTATTATTGTATTTTGGTATCTCTACTAAACAAAATATGAAATAACGTTAGTGAAGTAAATAAGTAATTTTGACAAATTTAATTGTACTTTCCTGTAATTAAAAAATATTGTGCAAAATTTAAATGATAACTATTTAGAGGGAAAAAATACTTTTTTTTTACTTCTGTCACACTCATTACCAAATATTAAATTAAAAGAAGTGTTAATAAAAAGGATTTGTTTTTTCTAAAGTTAGTTTAGATAACTTTATGTAATGTTCATAGAAATGATCGTTTTGGGACAGAAATCATGATTTTTTATAATTTTAATTTATTTTAGGGTTATAATAGTCTTTATCATTATAATTTTTTAATTTTTCAACCTCAAAACGACGTCGTTTCGATAAACATTAGACAAAGTTGTCAAAAAGTAACATCAGAAACTTATCTGTAGTATGCAGATAATTTATCTGCAGTAATAAATGCAGATAATTTAAAATTTCAATACCAAAACAACGTCGTTTTGCGAATAAATGCAGATAATTTATCTGCAGTAACTGCATAAACATTTTTCAAAAAAAAAAAACATATACTTCTTTATTAAATTAAGTATAATACTTATTTAGACGAAAAATACAAAGAGCCAAACATATTGACCCCAAAGGCACCATCATTCCATCTCATTGCAAGGGAGATTTATAACCTCTCTGGTGAGAAACAATGGAGCTTGGGTATATGCAAATAAGGGTGGAATTGTCAAGCCTAGAATAAGATAGTATACAATAGATGTTAATAATGGGCGTAGAATTTGACTTTATTGTCAAGTGTAAGAAAATTTTACATTGTCGTTCAAGTATTCGTCATTGCAGCATTCAATGACAAATTTGTTAAATGAAACAAATTAAACTCATGAAAGGATATCTCATATCTCATGTAACAAGGCATCATTTATAAAGCTCGATTAAGCATGATAGTTGAAGGTAAGAAAACTGGTTCACTTGTCTTGCCCTTGATCTGACCTTGACCTGACTTATGAATATCTTTTTTTTTTTAACTGAGTTTAAATACTGCCTCACTTTTATTTGGGTCAGTTTTAGACCTGACTTGTTTTAATAATGACCCATTGACCCAAAACTTGACCCATACCCATTATATGAAAAAAAAAAATCACAATTATATTAAAAGAAAATTTTTAATGTAAAACAATTAAAATTCATCAAAATTCTTTACGGAATTCAAATTTCGGCGAAAGTTTTCGACTGAAACATTTTCATTAAACGTTTTGACAAAAAAAAATTCGCCGAAATTTTTAGCGAAACACATTTCCATAGAAAATTTTCGACTAAATATTTTCGTCAAGTTTTTTGATAAAAAAATATTTCCATCAAAATCTTCAACAGAACACATTTCTGTCAAAAATTTTAGTAAAAATTATTGACAGAAAATATTTCAATAAAAAATTTTGACGGGAAAAACAGAAATTCTGTCAAAATCCTTTAGAGAATCTAAATTTCGTCGAAAGTTTCAAATGAAACATTTCTCTCAAAACAATTTTTGTCGAAATTTTCGTCAGAACACATTCTTATCGAGATTTAGAACGAAAGATATTCTGTCAAAAATTTTGATGGAATTCTTTTTTCGTTTAAAATATTTGATAGAGGAAATCATTTTCGTCAAAATTTTTGATGGAAACTAAATTTGGATAGACAATTTATTTTTGTAAAAAATTTCATTAGAGAAAAGATTTCGTCGCTTTTCGACAAAAAGTATTTCAACGAAAAAATAATTTTTTGACGAATTTTTTTCTCGTTTGCAACATAGAAATTTCGACGAAATTTTGTGATGAAACCAAGTCAAAAATGGGTCAGGTCGAATTTGACCCACTTCAGAAATCAAGTCAGACCCATTTCAGAAACCAAATCAGGTCAGATCCAAACTGGTTCTGAACTAGTTCAAAAAAATCCAAACCAAATCAGACTTAACTTGGATCAAATTAAAGTGGGTCGGGTCAAAATACCTGACCTATAAAAACCAAGTTGGGTCGAGTCGGCACAAAAACCTGACCCGACCTGACCCATGCAGAACCCTAATTGCAGCATTCAATGTCAAATTTGTTAAATGAAACAAATTAAACTCATGAAAGGATATCTCATGTAACAAGGCATCATTTATAAAGCTCAATTAAGCATGACAGTTGAAGGTAAGAAACACCACATTAAAAAAAAATTAAGGAAAAAACTATTCTCATGCTACATGGGATAAGTTTTCCCTCCTATAAACCCTTCGATGATTATATCATTTCTTTTTCTTTTTCTTTTTTTCTTTTCTTTTTTCAGGTGGTGGAGCCCACAAGTTTGTCTGTATGACATGAGATAACTTATCACCTTTAAAATGATATTAATAAAACCCAAAAACTAATTATAATAATTTTGCTATTGCCAGTCGGGTCTATGCTTTTGTCATCTGTACAAGTATAAATTTTTCCATCAGATTTTAGAAAATGAAGACAATAGATCCAAAATCCTAAAACTACGTCATACAAGATTGCAAAAATTATCCATCGAGTCTTATACAAAATACTGAGAATTACTAAAATCTCATTTCTAAATGCAAAAATTATTTTTATGGCAAAATTAAAACTTCATGTAGACCATAAAATAGCCAACATAACATAGCATATATTGTTGAAAAAAACAGGATAAATTTTGAGGGAATTACTTCAACGGAGCAGGTTCTCCCCCAAGGTATTACTAGCTCGTGTTTGGTGAGCCCATCCCAAATTATATGGCATCCTCGTTAAATTTTACCAGTAAATTTCTTTTAGACAATATCATTCTCAAACTAATTTTCTTTTCAACAAAAATACATATTTAGAAAAAGAATAACCAGTTATTTAGATCACATTTCCCCAAGCCACATTCCCTAAAATGCTGTACCCTGAAACAAAACTAACCTTAAAACATATTCTAAAATCCTTCCCAATAGTGAAGTCATGAGCTAAGAGGAGCACCTATATAGTACCAATATTGACATGCAACACGACACGACACAATGATACGGTACTTTAAAAAATGTTAGATTTTAACACATTAGGACACATTTTGATATTAAATAATTTTTTTTTAATTTACGTTGCGTATATTATATTTAATATTAAATAATTTAACAAAAAAAAAATAAAGCTAAACTTATAATACTCTTTAATTTTATAAAGAAACATAAGATATCACAAATATTTATATTAAATTCAATAAAATGATAATAGTAATCCAACGAATATAATAGTTAAAATTAAAAGCGCAACGCAACACAACCTTTGAATTTTTTATTTTTTTTTGAATTTCTACAACGCGCATTAGAGTGTCAATTAATCATCTCCGATAAAAGGATACCAATGACATAGTGCTAATGTTAAAAATGTTGAAAAAAATAAAACAAGAACAACAAGGATTACTAATCATACGTATTTCTAAGGGCAGCATAGTTAGCATGCAGAAACAATAGTACGACCAAAATCAGCAAGACATGTGAACAAATTGTTAAAGGGTTTTCATTTCCTTCTTTAACATAACACAACACAACAAACTTTCCTATACACACAATATTTTGTGGGCCCACCCAGGCAACTGTTGCAACAATAATGACACCCAAGGAAACATGCCACCGCTTCCACAATGGAACATCAGCAACTACAATAGAACAAGGAAACATATGTTTTGTGTTTAATGTAATATTAAATATTTCCCGCTAATTAAGTATAAAAACAACAAATTTATTTTACAATGCGTTATTTTTAATTAATTCAATTTATATAGGTGACAAAAGTCAAAATATGTGTTTATGTCTCCCTTGTTTGTTTTCATTTTTTCTCACATTTGTATTTAGTATAAAATTATTTCATAATAATTTTTTTTAATCAAGAGGTTATATGTAGAATTGCAATGACAAAAGATGCAAACATTCACTACGTTGATTACATAATTAATGTATATATACTAAATTTATTTTATGTTTTTAAATTGGTAAAAAATATATAGAATTGCAATTCTCGTAAATATATAAAAGATGATGAAGGATGGATAAAAATAAATTCAGACGGGGCTTCAAGAGGTAATCCTGGTTTGGCAGCCTGTGGCGGGGTTTTTAGAAACGCCTTTGGTAATTGGTGCGGTGGGTTTTCTTGGTATTGGTGTCTGTTCAGCCATTGTTGCAGAGCTTTAGGGAATTCTTAAAAGTTTGGGAGAAGTGATAGGAAAATAATTGTTAAAAGTGATTCGCTATATGCAATCACGGTGCTCACTAAGTCGGGTGATGCAGCCCACAAGTCTCATTCGCATAGGGGTATGGTTGAAAATAGATTGGCAGATTCAATTATTACATGTCTATAGGGAGGGTAGTTTTTGCGCAAATTGGCTCTCCAATTATCCTTTGGATCATCCTCATGATGTTGTCCGGTTCTATCATTTTCCTCTTCCTGGAATTAGAAGTTTATTTGTAGCTGATTTAGCTGTTAATTTTTCTCGTTTAGAAGTTTATTTGTAGCTGATTTAGCTGTTAATTTTTCTCGTTTAATTTCTTTGTAATCTTTTTTTTCTGCTGGGGCTTTGCCCTTTAATTAGCCTACCAAAAAAAAAAAAAAATGCACACATGTAATTTGAATCTATAGCTATACCTGTTGATGTGGTTAAATAATCCTCTCTTCCCCTTGATTGCATATGACAGTTATGATAAAACAATAGTTAAACCGATTATATAAAGATAAATCATTAATTTATAAAAAAAATTGTTTTTATTTAATGCAACATTAGATGTTTTCAGGTTAAAAAGATAAGAACAAATATATTTTATTATCTGATATTATCTTCTTTTAGTCAATTAAATTTATTTTGTTGAATAAAGTGTCAGTCAAAATATGTGTTTCTATCTGTATTTTTCTTTCTTTTTGCCCTCTCTTGCATTTGTGTTAAATATAAAATTAATTTATAATAATATATTATCTATTTGAGATGTTATACAATGGATTAACCACCTCGGGATTAATAGTAAAAATCTCAACGTTCTTCATCAACAAAGAGAATAATTAGTCTGAACCACTACGATTAACCTAGTGATGTAGGATGTGCGTTAAGTATGTGTAGAATAATGCGTATAGTGTTTGATTTCCATTGTAATCCAAAAAAAAAAAAAAACAAATAGTATCATCCAAAATGATGAGAACACTCCTAATAACCCTCCATCTAAAAAAAAAACTGAATAATAAACTAGCATATTATTTTATTGGATTATTCTTGAATATCAAGACGTACAATGAGAAAATAAACAAGTTACACTCCAAGAGTGTTATTCCCTTCAAGAAGTGATTTGTTCCACGCATAACATTTACGAGTCTTTGCGTTAATCTGACATGGTCCCTTTTCAAGAATTTCCCAAGAACATAAATCCATACAGTATTCATCTCGAGATTGAACAAAAATGTCAAAATAGTGAGAACCTGATATCCAATTAAAGCTACAAAAGTATAGCTTATTCTGTCCGAAATTAATCGCAACCTTGAAACTGTATGATTTTCCAACCTGCAATGCTTGAAACCCAAGATCATGAGTCTTGTCTTTGCAATGAAGACCGAGCTGCATATTAGTTAATTTGTTGGTGATTATAACTTTCACATATTCAGTAAAAAATCCACTCTCACCAGCCTTGAACTTTGAAGCCAAAAGTATGGTTAAGAATATAGAGAGTGGTAACATAATTTTGGAGACCGAAAACATCATGGCACACTGGTTTGATAATAATTTCAGAACAATTGATGGTTAAAAGCATAGAGAGATGGAGATGTTGTATAAATGGATTCTGAATAAGAAGTTGGAAAAAATCATGTCTTTTCGCACATCTTCATTTGCAAATAGTTGCACCTATATATTCACTTGTGAAAAGTCGCGTCTAACAAGTTTATTTTACAATGTGTTTCTTTTAATTAAATATGGTGAAAAATGGTAATATAATTTTTGGAGACTGAAACCATCATTGCATAGAGGGTTGATACGGTAACTGAAAGGAGTTGAGTTTCTTTGTGTCTTGAATACTATAATTTTAACGCAGATGATTAAAAACGTAGAGTTTCTTGATAAATACAGCCCAACATGATGAAATGCGAAGTTCTTCCCTTCCATCAGTTATATTGTAATTATGGTCAACAATAAATTCAAAATTTGAATATATTAATATGGAGGAATTATACTCTTATGTTATATATCTCTTATGTCACACTCATATAAAAAGATGTGCCTCTTTTTTTTTTTTTTAAAAAAATTAGTGGACCCCATTTAATTTATTTCACAACATAAGATAACATCTCTCCTATGGCATGAGATAAGTTATCTCTGATGAGTTCAAAAGACGTCGTTTTGGTTAAGAAAAATTTATTTTTGTCATTCTAATTTATTCTAGGGTTATATTTGTCTTTTTTCATTATAATTTTTTAAGGGTTTTATAAGAGTTATGTTATAGGAAAAGTGATTGTGTTATGTTATAGAGATTCGTTTTGCGTGCCAGAATTTTTTTTTTGCTACGGGTCCCATAAAATGTTGTGTGTATAGAAAAAATTTTGTTGTCATGTTAAATGATAGATGATAAACTCATTTTTTAATCTTTCAACTTTAAATTGACATCGTTTTGAATTGAAGATAAATTATTTCTATTCACTAGAGAAATATTAAACCCATTAATATAAATAAAAAAGAGGAGTGATCTTTTGACTAAGATTATATAGTTTTACACCTCATTTCAGATGTTACTTTTCGTTACTAATTGTTAATTAATTTGAAGTTATTAATAGTTAGTTAATAAATATAACTCAAAAAATTAACGACTCAAACGGATGTAAAACTTCTTCATCTTACACTAGAATTCAAATTAAGATCCCTACTCGATAAAAAATCATTTGCTACAATTTGTTTTTATCTAATGCAATATCTATAACACTCCGTTAATTACAACCCAAGGCAACATAAGAATTCGATAATGATTCATCACTTCTAGATTGAAAATATAAACATAATATGTATCAAAGCAATCCATGAAATGTTATTGGATTATTCTTGAATCTGAAGAAGTACAAATTGAGTTCCCAGTCAAAGCAAGGTTCGCTTTTCAATCCATTTGGACCGATTACGCATTCAATGCAGTTTGACCCAGTCGACTCGGCAGGGTCTTGGTCACCCAGTCTCGGTCACCCAGCGGTTTGGACTCAAATATTTTTTTTTAAAAAAAAAATAAGAATTATAAAATACGCTAGGTCGCTTTGTGACTTTGAGTTTTATGCTTTCATCCAAAAAAAACCTAAATCACTCATATATCTCATCCAAAAAAATCGAATTGGCTTTTGATTCTGCCCTCAAATTCTTGACAGCTTCAAGAGCATTTGTAAACTTAGGAGGGGCTTAGCCAAGATCTTGAGTATCTCATAGAGGTGTTAATCAATTGATCCAAATCGATTTAAATCGTGGTGACCGAACCGAAAAACTGAAAACAGAATTATCGAAAAACCAAAAAATCAAAAATCGAAAAAACACCTCAAAATTTGGATCGGTTTTTGAATTGGTTTGTGAAAACCGATCCAATCCAAACCGATCCAATAATTTCACAACCTTATCATAGTCCAAAAACCATATAGTATAATTCTAAACCAAGACCTATGAACCAATCATGTTAGAGAAAGTGTGTTGTGCTTGATCTATGATATGCTATTTTTTGTAAGATACATAATATATTTTTATTACATGGGTTATTGTTGTAAGCAACTCCTCTAGACGATGAAAATCCGGGTTACTTCGTATCTCAGTCAATTATATTATAATTATTTTTTGGAGGTAAAGATGGTAATTCAACTTTTTGTTGTACAATGCTTCTAGATTGCACAATAATCATAATACAAACTTCACAAAGCTGATACATACAAAAGATATGTTATTTGCACAATAATCATCATACAAATCTTAGTCTTTTCAAAAAATTGAAATTCGATCCAATTCAATCCGAGTAAAATTGGATTGGATCGGATCGGATTTAAAAAAAGTCCAAACCGAATAGATGATTACATGATTAAACTGAAGGTATTGGATCAGATATTTTGCTTCAAAAACCGGTCCAATTCAAACCGAAAACAGAGCTAGTATCCCACCCTCATTTAACAACACTCAAATCATTCTGCATTTAGTCATTTTGATCATCACATATACCATAATTGTTAAGAGTGTTAGTCCCACATTGTGTGTGTCTCATAGTGTTAGTCCCACATTGTGTGTGTCTCATTGTGTTAAGAGTGTTAGTCCCACATTGTGTGTGTCTCATTGTATTCTTCAATTGGTTTACTATATAATAGAACCAATGTTGTGTAGTTTAACACAACAAGGATTACTATCAATTCCTCTTGTATCTTGATATTTAACATGGTATCTAGAGCCTAACAAGAGGAATCTTAATCCGCTTAACTTAGTTCACTTTTCCATAATTTCAATATGGTTATAGAGAGATATCACCCTCCTTGAGGGATTCTCGTTGTTATTTCTTTTTCGGGTTTTTCTTAGTATGCTCTGTGACTGCAGCTTAGACTGATCTGTCACATCAGAAAAGAATGATCCTTGGGAAGCTGTTGGGTTGACCGCCATTGATCGACCACCGTTGACTGCCGTCTCCGTTGATTTTTTTGATGACTTTCTGGCGACTTTTCTGACGACCCACTAGCGTCTCCGACGACCCACCGCCGTCTCCGGCTACTTTTCCGATTATGTGAAGCTTTTTTTTTAATCTTCTTTCTTCCCAAGATGGACTATTTATTCTATTCATCGTCCTCTTGAGGGGGAGCACCTTTCATGTTGCTGATGGTCATTCCAGCACAGTTGTCTTTGCCGATGATAATTCCGGCTCCGAAGTTCCTCTTGAGGGGGAGCACTTTCCATGTTGCTGATGGTCATTCCAGCACAGTTGTCTTTGCCGATGATAATTCCGGCTCCGAAGTTCCTCTTGAGGGGGAGCACTTTCCATATTGCTGATGGTCATTCCAGCACAGTTGTCTTTGCCGATGATAATTCCGGCTCCGAAGTTCCTCTTGAGGGGGAGCACTTTCCATGTTGCTGATGGTCATTCCAGCACAGTTGTCTTTGCCGATGATAATTCCGGCTCCGAAGTTCCTCTTGAGGGGGAGCACTTTCCATGTTGCTGATGGTCATTCCAGCACAGTTGTCTTTGCCGATGATAATTCCGGCTCCGAAGTTCCTCTTGAGGGGGAGCACTTTCCATGTTGCTGATGGTCATTCCAGCACAGTTGTCTTTGCCGATGATAATTCCGGCTCCGAAGTTCCTCTTGAGGGGGAGCACTTTCCATGTTGCTGATGGTCATTCCAGCACAGTTGTCTTTGCTGATGATAATTCCGGCTCCGAAGTTCCTCTTGAGGGGGAGCACTTTCCATGTTGCTGATGGTCATTCCAGCACAGTTGTCTTTGCCGATGATAATTCCGGCTCCGAAGTTCCTCTTGAGGGGGAGCACCATCCATGTTGCTGATGGTCATTCCAGCACTGTTGTCTTTGCCGATGATAATTCCGGCATCTTCCATACCGTCGTCCATGTTGCTGATGGTCATTCCAGCACAGATGTCTTTGCCGATGATCATTCCGGCATCTTCCATGTTGATGTTCATTCCGACGCCATTTCCGACGCCATTTTTAGCACATTGTTGATTTTTGGTTTCTCATATAGGAGATTTATTTTGATGTTATGTTACTTGGTCATTTCATTTTGTTGATGTAGCACTGTTGCTTTTGGTTCCTAATAGGAGTATTATTTATGTATCAAGCTTGTAGCATATGATCTATATGCTACAGCTTGAGGGGGAGTGTTAAGAGTGTTAGTCCCACATTGTGTGTGTCTCATAGTGTTAGTCCCACATTGTGTGTGTCTCATTGTGTTAAGAGTGTTAGTCCCACATTGTGTGTGTCTCATTGTATTCTTCAATTGGTTTACTATATAATAGAACCAATGTTGTGTAGTTTAACACAACAAGGATTACTATCAATTCCTCTTGTATCTTGATATTTAACAATAATAAAAAAAACACAAATATTTTCAAGTGAAAGCAAATTTCCTATACAATAATATAAATTTGAAAATTCAAAGTTACTCACGAAGACATAATTTCAATAAGAAACATATGTTTTCACACCACAAAGGCTAGTGGGAAAAGGCTTTTGTTATTGCTGTTGTAAAATTGCTATTAACCCACCCATCAAAAGGACCTGTAGCTGTCGTATATACAAACAGGGAGATAAAAGTGGAACAAAAGATTATTCTTTTGAAAACATTTTCTTTTTTGAAAAGAAGAGGAGTAAAGGAAAGACTTTAGCTGCTACTTATGCATCAAAATTAAAACTAAAATATAGAAATATGAGCAGTGAAAGATTTCTGGCTTAAAAAGAATGTAGGTCTCATACTCGTATTAACATAAGTAATTTATTTCGATTTTTTTAACATGGAAATAGTATATCTGATTGAATCCGATTGAACCAGTGATTTAATATTTCGATCGAGTCAATAACCGATCCGAGTTTTAAAACAATGACCATTACTGATTTGAGTATTCCTGACACGGTTGGATTGGAACTGGCAGGCACATAACGTGGAATCCTAAATGGAAACTAAGAAAGTAATTGTACTCAATAATTCATTCAGATAGACTTGGTCAATAGTTTTTTTTTTAACGCATGACTTTGTTGGGAACTCGGTTCCCTCATATCGGCTCAAGAGCCTTTGTGCGGAAGTTAATCAACAAGATCCTGATCTCGGATCTCGGCAATACCTCGGCATGAACTTCACCAGGTCGGGCAGTGCAGCAGAAAATCAAAAATGCAAATAGGAGAGAGAGAAGGAGAACAAGACAATTTTTAACGTGGGAAAACCTTCTCCAATGAAGAAGTAAAAACCCACGGGACCTAGTCCAGATCAAAAATCTACTATGAAAATAATTGTTACAAAGAATGAGAATTCACCAATGTGGTGGTTAAATCAACCTCTCCAACAATGGTGATAATCAAACTACCCTAAAGATGTTTCGCTCAAACTCTCTCTAGAGATCTCTCAAATGCAAAGCATAAAGCTTTGCTCAAACAATTTTCTCTCAAGTTTCTAATCTCTCTACTCAGATCTAACCTCCACCCACAACTAATGAATATTTATAGAGGAGGTGGAAATTAGGGTTAGGGTTTTTAGGAAACCCCTCAAATGGGCTTGGGCTTAGCATTGAATGAGGAAGCCCAACAAATCTCCCCCTCCGACTTCAATGCGTCGGCTTCAGCATCAACTCGGCTCATTCACAACAGTCTTCAAAATTTCTTGCTGGAACTACCTTCGTCATCATGTCGGACCAATTTTGGTTAGTGTGCACCTTGACGAGTTCGAGCTCTCCATCTTCCACCACATCCCGGATCCAGTGATACCTCACATCAATGTGCTTAGTGCGGGAGTGATAGATCGAATTCTTCGCAAGATGGATTTCACTTTAATTGTCATGACCCAGCTCGTACTTGTCTTGATCATGGCCGAGTTCCATGAGGAACTTCTTCATCCACAACATCTCTTCAGGGCGGCTATCCTCGATTTGTCTTTCCCTACAATAAGCATGTCGTCAACATATAACAACAATATCAGAAAATCTCCGGCCTCATACCTCTTCACAAATACACAGTGGTCTGCTTCTGTCTTCTCAAACTTGTGATTAGTCATAAATGATTCAAACTTCATGTACCACTGCCGAGGTGCTTGCTTCAAGCCATAGAGGCTCTTCTTCAACCGACATACCAAGTCTTCTTGGTTTGGAGCTCGGAACCCTTCAGGTTGCTCCATATATATTTCTTCTTCTAAGTCACCGTGAAGAAATGTCATCTTCACGTCCATTTATTCTACCTCAAGGTCCATCGAAGCTGTCAAAGCTAACACGGTTCGGACCGAGGTCATTTTCACCACAGGAGAACAAATCTCTTCAAATTCTACTCTTTTCTTTTGATTGCAGCCTTTCACCACAATCCGGGCTTTGTATCTCGGATTCTGCCCGTTCACTTCGTTCTTAATCTTGTAGACCCATTTATTTTTCAGAGCTCGTCTTCCTTCTGGCAACTTGGTCAGCTCATAAATCTGATTTTCGTGCAGAGACTTCATCTCGTCTTGCATTGCCTTTTCCCATTCTTTTTTGTCTGAGCTCGTCACAGCCTCATCATAACTCTGAGGCTCACCATCTTCAGCTACAACGGTGTACTCATCATATGGGTATCTTGTAGAGGGTCTTCTTTCTCGAGTTGGATATCTTGGCTGTTCTTCAGATTGAGAACCCGGTTCATCATTCCCATCCCAGATCTCATCTTCAACTCGGATCTCATCATCAGCATGTTTTTGATCAGTAATTTCTTCATTTTCTTGATTTTCTCCCCCTGCTTCAGCTCGGACAAGAGGGATGGGTTCTTCACGTCTAACAGTAAACCGGACTTTGGGCTTCAAGATTTCATGCATGGTTTCATTTTCATGAAAGATCACATATCGACTTCTCACGATCTTCTTATTGATTGGATCCCAAAGTCGGAACCCGAACTCACATCTCGATGAACCAAGATAAATGCATTATTTAGTCTTTGCATCAAGTTTAGCCCTTTCATCTTTAGAGACATGCACGAAAGCTCGGCATCCAAACACTTTCAATTGATCATAGGCCGCTTTCCGACCTGTCTAGACTTCTTCTGGAATTTCTCCTTCAAGTGGCTGTGATGGTGAGAGGTTGATCAAGTCAACCGCAGTTCTGACGGCTTCTCCCCATAATGATTTCGGCAATCCGGCATTGGATAGCATACTTCGGACCTTCTCTTCAATAGTCTTGTTCATCCTCTCAGCAAGTCCATTCAATTGTGGAGTCTTGGGGGGCGTCTTCTCAAGTCGGATCCCTGCCGCTCTGCAATATGCATCAAAAGCGCCGCAATACTCACCATCATTGTCAGATCGGACCACCTTCAATTTCTTGCCAGTCTCCCTTTCAACCATAGCATGGAATTCTTTAAAGGATTAGAGTACTTGGTCTTTAGATTTCAACAAATATACCCACACTTTGTGGGAATGGTCATCAATAAATGAAACAAAGTACTGAGCTCCTCCAAGTGATCTTTCCGACATAGAGCAAACATCAGTATTGACGAGGTCAAGAATATACCTGCGTCTTCTAGGTTGATCCGGTTTCACGAAAGAAACCCGGTGCTGCTTTCCAGCTAAGCAGTTCGTGCAACTCTCCAACACTTGGTCTTTCAACCCAGTCAATAATCCTTTCTTGTTCAAAATTTATAGAACTCTCTCACTCATATGGCCGAGACGCTTGTGCCATAGCTCCAAGCTAGGTTCATCTCGGATAGGATTAGCTTCTCCGCCATTGATCTTTCCTTGCATCACGTACAAGGAGCTTTCCTTCTTACCTCGGGCAACAACCAAGTTTCCCTTGGCCAGCTTCCATCTAGCACTGCCGAAGCAGTTCACTAACCCGGCATCATCAAATTTTTCTACCGAGATTAGGTTCGGTCGCATGTCAGGAACATGCCTTACATCTTTCAACATAAGTCGGAACCCAACATCTGTGGTCAGGGTCACATCACTGACACCAACAATCTTGCTGGTCAATTGATTTCCCATCTTCACGACTCCAAATCACAACCTCGGTAAGAGGAGAAAAAACCTTTGTGTGGAGTAACGTGGAAGGAGGCACCGGAGTCAACAATCCAGGTGCAATCATCATACACAACATTCAAATAATTATCCTCACCTAGGAGGAATATCTCGGCATCCGGATTGGCAGCCACCGCAGTGGTGCTCTTGTCTTCCGTCTTCTTGGGAATACTCTGATCCGGCTTTACAGAGCAGTTCTTCTCGTCATTCTGTAGGGTCCAGCAGTCTGACTTCTTATGACCTGTCTTTCCACAGTAAAAGCATTTTAACTCATATTTCGGCTTTGACCAACCTCTGGACTTTCCTCTTCTATCACGGTCTCAACCGCAGCTCTTGCTTCTACCCCCCGAGAGTCAGATTTCCCTTTATTCTCAGCTACGTTGGCCTCAGACGTGCTCGAAACACCTCGTTCTTTTCTCCTAGCTTCTTCGCCCAGGAGGCTGTCTGTCATGACATCCATCTTCAATTTTCCATCTGGAGTAGAATTATTCAAGGTCACCTACCAGAGTATCCAAAGTTGTTTTATCCTATCTGAAAATATTGTGTAACTCTTTTCAAAAGATTTCATAGTCTTGTTTTGCTAGTAGTATACTCTGCTACAGTGACATTAAATTTTACCTTTGAAGACTAAAGCAATTTGCAGAAGAATAAATTAAAAGAACGTGACATATTGACTCTTTATAAATCAATTTTTATGGAAAGTTAGTAAATGTGAAACTTTATCTAATTACAGATTTCAGCTATTTGATTACAAGCTGAAACTTTATCTAATTCAAGTCTCATCATGCGGGGATTGAGAGCTTGTTGCTGAGAAGCCAGAAGATGACATAAGAAGGGATATTGATCGTTGAGTTGAGAAGACTATCTGGTTGGATCTCTCATCTCCTAGACCAGACCATGATTCTCTGCTTTTAGGCTATTCATCAAAAAAAGGTTGAAGAGCTCCGGATGCATATTCACTAGATAAAAACGAATGATGGGGATAATCACCTTGTAACATGGGATTATTAGTCGATTTCGATGTAGAAAAAAATGTTGGGTATGGTTCATACTTCGCATGCTGGTGTAGGAAATGCATCATTTCTACCCAAAAGGATAATTATAAGACATTTAGTTAGTGTGGCTACCTTTCTCGTTATCCCCATGTGACAGATACTGTAGGGCCTCACATTAGCATGCTATAATGTTCCACAAAATTTCACCCAAAAGAAATTTTTCACAAAGCACTTCATATTTAAGGAATAAATGAATGCAAAGAAAAGAAAATCAGAATGCAATTAAAGGGCCATCTTTCTCCCTCAATATTTTGTCAAAGTACCCAACAATAAGTAATTTGGAGACAATTTCGATTTGATGAAGATCTCTTGATTCTAATACCTAGTCCACATGACAAAGTGTCACCCAACATTAGAAAAGAGAACAAAAAGCAGCAACCAGACATAAACAAAATAACAGTTCAAGATTTAGTGAAAGAGCTACAATTTCCCTCTAAAATATTGAGAAAAAAAAATACATAACATGAAGCAAAGAATAATAGCTAACAGCTCTAGTCTTACTTTTGACAATATAGACAAGAAAAAGTAGATACTTGTGCAGTGAATAACATTCTAAGAAAACATTAGAAATCCACAATATAAGCATACCATTATCCACATAACAGATATTCGTCTGTATAGTAATAAATTTCAAAAGAACTGAAGCAAATTCAAATGAAAATATTAGAACACAAGAACATGAAGAAGTAAATGCAGTTCCATTAAATATGCCAAGCAATATGACCTTAATTAATGGGCATATTTTGTGTTCTGTTCTGTCTAGCTAATTTTTTTTTTTTTCAAATTCCAAGCAATCAACTAGTGTGAAATATAATAAGGATTTCTACACCTGTATTCTTTACTTGGAATCCCATAGGGAATGGAATCTAGATGTTAGTTAGTTTGTTCGGTTCCAAAACCAGTACCTTGGAGATTACCAAAGCCATTTCTGGGAAGGTTCTGGAAGTTTTCAGTTTCAGCCACCTCCTCAGATAACAAGCTTCAGGGATCCTAACCATAAGTTCAATGCTCCTCATGGACAATTTTAGTCCTTTTGAAGGACTAATATGGGGCTTTTTTGAATTTGTGAGGACCACGATTTTAACTAAATTGGTCCATTTTGAATTTCTTAGGGACCACGATTGACCTTTTTATTTGCTAGGGACTAAAGCGGGCATTGTAAAATTTGCTAAGGACCAAAAAGGTATTTACTCTTTATTTATTTCAATCTTAATACATGAAAATAGGTAAACATTGCTAAAACGAAATACTCATGTACAATAACAGAAAACCAATACCGTGGAAGAGGGTAAGGATAATTTGACTCAAACAAGCTCTGGTTTCATTCCTCCACTATGAGTTCACACCCAACCTTCATTTTCAAATTACTTAGCATGTGAGCCATTGCTTTTGAGGGTCGCCGAACCTGTACTTTTCTCAAGGCAGTCAAAGATCACAGTTCCTTTGGGAGATCATACAACGAACCACATTCGTCAATGACCGGGTTTTGAAGGTGTGGCATTGCGCCATTGGCTAATATCCAGTTTCGGACACACAAATCTCTCGTCTGGGAGTAATTTTTTGGTGCTACTCTAGCATCAAAGATTCAGTACATCTCACCAATGAGAACATTACATGTCAGCCAAAATTCTGTCTTCTTTGCTAATTTTTTTTCTCTCCTCTGATATGTAATGTGATGTAAGCAATGACATCATTTAAAGCCATTTTGTGGCTAAGATTCAATTTTAATCTTGTGGCTAGAAATGAAAGGAAAACATGTGGCTAGAAATGAAAGGAAAACATGTGGCTAGAAATGAAAGAAAAACATGTGGCCATGGTTCATCAATTGCAACTATGAATAGGCCCCTTCCATTTCATTCTAAGCATCCCACACTTGAGAGAAAACAAGTGTTCTTCAATTTGTTTGAGTGAGCAAGTGAGTAATCTCCTAGTATAATAGAGAGTGATATAGGTCTCTCCTTGTATTTAGAGAGAGGCTGTAATTTCTTCCACATAGTGAAAATCTTCTTTGATCTTGCCCGTGGTTTTTCCCAAATTGGGTTTTCCACGTAAATCTTGTGTGTCACTTCCATTGGCGTATTTATTGCTATCCTGACCGGTGGAATCAAGATAAAGTTAATTACACTGTTGGTGTCTAGGAAAGTGAGTGGTTATTTAATTAGTCACCGTTGCATAGCACGGAGAGACTCCCACTGTTTACACTTACCTGGCCAATTGTGTGGTTAGCAGTGTCTTGAGACTCTGGTTCGTCTCAACTCTATTTTAGCTGCATGATACTCTGTTTCCTAACAGTGGTATCAGAGCTCGCGGTTCGGTTACTATTCACGTAGGAGGTACTGTTCACAGTTACTGTTCACGGTGAAATTGTGTGATCCAGTGCAGTTGCTATTCAGAGTATTGTCATCATTATGGCGGCAAAATTTGAGATTGAGAAGTTCAATGGGAGTAATTTCTCCCTGTGGAAGCTGAAAATTAGGGCCATCCTGAGGAAGGATGGTTGCTTAGCTGCAATTGAAGGCAGACCTGCAGAGATGACCGATGAGAAGTGGAAGGAGATTGATAACAACGCTGTTGCCAATTTGCACCTAGCAATGGCGGATTCAGTGTTGTCAAGTGTTGCTGAAAAGAAGACGGCAAGGGAAATTTGGGATGTGCTCACCAAATTGTACGAGGTCAAATCACTTCACAATAAGATATTCTTGAAGAGGAGACTCTATACTCTTCGAATGAGTGAGTCCACATCGCTAACGGACCACATCAACAATCTTAATACGTTGTTTTCTCAACTTACAACATTGGATCACAATGTTGAAGAAATTGAACGTGTCGAGCTTCTACTTCAAAGTCTACCTGATTCATATGATCAGCTCATCATCAACTTAACAAATAAAGGTTTATCAACCAACCTGTCTTTCAATGATACTGCCGCTGCAATTCTTGAAGAAGAATCCAGAAGGTGTTAAGGGGTATCGCCTGTGGGATCCCACTGCCCGCAAGGTTGTAGTCAGCAGAGATGTACAGTTTGCAGAAAATGAACTGCAAAGGGAGCAAGAAGATGACAGCACTTCAAAGGAGGTTACTACTGTTGATATAGATGAGAATAACGGAGAAGATGATTCCTATGAAGCTGATCCAGAGCACGAAGAACAAGAACCAACTGAGGCCGATGATGCAGAAGTTCGACGATCAATGCGCCAAGTAAGAGCACCATCATGGCACTCAGAGTATGTTATGGCAAGCCATGATGCATACTGTCTACTTACAGAAGAAGGAGAACCATCAACGTTTCATGAAGCTGTGAATAATCCTGACGCTTCTCTGTGGATGGCAACAATGCAAGAAGAAATGGAAGCCCTACACAGAAACAAGACATGGGAACTTGTTGCTCTTCCAGAAGGTCGAAAAGCCATTGGTAACAAATTGGTCTATAAGATCAAACGAGATGGCAACGATCAAGTGGAGAGATACCGTGCAAGATTGGTGGTTAAAGGATATGCTCAAAAGGAAGGTATTGATTTCAATGAGATATTTTCTCCAGTTGTTAGACTTACCTCTATCAGAGTAGTTCTCGCTATGTGTGCTGCATTCAGTTTACATCTTGAGCAACTAGATGTAAAAACTGCTTTCCTTCATGGAGAACTTGAAGAAGAGATCTACATGCTCCAACCAGAAGGATTTGAGGAAAAAGACAAAGAAAACTTGGTTTGCAGGTTAACCAAATCTCTGTACGGTCTAAAGCAGGCGCCAAGGTGTTGGTACAAGAGATTTGATTCCTTTATAGTTTGCCTTGAGTACAATAGACTCAGTTCAGACCATTGTACGTATTACAAGAGGTTTGGTGACAATGATTATATCATTTTGCTATTGTACGTGGATGACATGTTGGTGGTAGGCCCCAACAAAGATCGGATCCAAGAATTGAAGGCACAATTGGCTAGGGAATTTGATATGAAGGATTTGGGACCAGCAAACAAGATTTTGGGGATGAAAATTCACCGAGACATAAAAGATAGGAAGATTTGGCTTTCGCAAAAGAATTATCTGAAGAAAATCTTGCGGCGCTTCAACATGCAAGATTGTAAGTCAATTTCTACCCCACTTCCTATCAATTACAAATTATCATCAAGTATGTGTCCTAGCAATGAAGCAGAGATGATGGAGATGTCTCGAGTATCGTATGCATCAGCGGTGGGAAGCCTCATGTATGCAATGATTTGTACGAGACCAGATATTGCTCAAGCAATTGGTATGGTCAGTCGATTCATGGGAAATCCTGGAAGAGAGCATTGGAATGCTATTAAGAGGATCTTGAGATACATCAAGGGGACCTCAAATGCTGCATTATGTTATGGGGGATCAGAGTTTATTGTCAGAGGATATGTTGATTCAGACTTTGCAGGTGATCTTGATAAAAGGAAATCCACTACAGGCTATGTGTTTACACTTGCAGGAGGAGCTGTAAGTTGGTTATCCAAGCTACAGACTGTGGTAGCTCTATCTACTACAGAAGCTGAATACATGGCAGCTACTCAAGCTTGCAAGGAGGCAATTTGGATTCAAAGGTTAATGGAGGAACTCGGGCATAAACAGCAATCAGTTACTGTGTATTGTGACAGTCAGAGTGCCTTGCACATTGCAAGAAATCCAACCTTTCATTCCAGGACAAAGCACATAGGGGTACAATACCACTTTGTCAGAGAAGTAGTAGAGGAAGGGAGTGTGGATATGCAAAAGATACACACCAAAGACAACCTGGCAGATGTCATGACAAAACCAATCAATGCTGACAAGTTTATATGGTGTCGGTCGTCCTATGGTCTATCTGAAACGTAAGCAGCATAAACTGGCAAGAAAAGAAAGATTTTGAAAGCTCACAAAATGACTTTAAGTGGGAGATTGATGTAAGCAATGACATCATTTAAAGCCATTTTGTGGCTAAGATTCAATTTTAATCTTGTGGCTAGAAATGAAAGGAAAACATGTGGCTAGAAATGAAAGGAAAACATGTGGCTAGAAATGAAAGAAAAACATGTGGCCATGGTTCATCAATTGCAACTATAAATAGGCCTCTTCCATTTCATTCTAAGCATCGCACACTTGAGAGAAAACAAGTGTTCTTCAATTTGTTTGAGTGAGCAAGTGAGTAATCTCCTAGTATAAGAGAGAGTGATATAGGTCTCTCCTTGTATTTAGAGAGAGACTGTAATTTCTTCCACATAGTGAAAATCTTCTTTGATCTTGCCCGTGGTTTTTCCCAAATTGGGTTTTCCACGTAAATCTTGTGTGTCACTTCCATTGGCGTATTTATTGCTATCCTGACTGGTGGAATCAAGATAAAGTTAATTACACTGTTGGTGTCTAGGAAAGTGAGTGGTTATTTAATTAGTCACCGTTGCATAGCACGGAGAGACTCCCACTGTTTACACTTACCTGGCCAATTGTGTGGTTAGCAGTGTCTTGAGACTCTGGTTCGCCTCAACTCTATTTTAGCTGCATGATACTCTGTTTCCTAACATAATGCTCTCATTTGTGGGATGCGCTGAATCTAGGTGCTACAGTAACATCAAAGATTTATTCCTCATCCGGAGCACCTTCAGTTGTGGGAACCGACCTGCAACGCAATTAAGGTCAAAGGAAACCTGGGAGACAACTTATCCACATATTTCCAAAATTTGGAGTTTGGTGAGATTTCCTAAAGCATTCATCCGGTGTTCTTTCATGGGAACAGCTGTCAATGTTAACTTGGTAATGAATGGAGGAAATGAGAATGCACACATTACAGGTTCAGGGTCGAAGAAGGCGTTATAAGAGATTTTTAAAGCAATCAGATGACTCAAGTGCTCTAGGCTTAGAAAGATTTCGTGTGGCTTATAACCGTGTTTCGTTTTATGCATTAGGGGGTCAATTTGTAAAGATGGTTTGAAGATTCCACATAACTTCACCATCTGATTCTGAACCGAGGCCGTGTGTCCTAATTGCCCCAGTTGCATGCAGATGCCTTAACTGCTTGAGTGTTGAGATATATAGTTCATATTGATTGGATGAATAATTAATGTGGAGTTTATAAGGCCTTGGTCACTCTCACCCTTTGAGCTAGCTTTTGGGGTGGTGTATCCCAAGTTCTTTACATGGTATCAGAGCCTCACCGTCCCCCACTTTCTCTTGTGGAATTTCTTAGCACAGGTAGGCTGGGCCTGATGCACTTATCCACTCTTCAAGCCCAATGGGCTCTCGTGTAAGGAGGCGTGTTGAGATATATAGTCCTACATTGGTTGTATGTGCAACTAATGTGGCCTTTATAAGGCAGGCCTTGGGCACTCCCACCCTTTGAGCTAGCTTTTGGGATGGTGTATCCCAAAGTTCTTTACATGGTATCAGAGCCTCGTCGTCCACCACTTTTTCTTGTGGAATTCCTTAGCACAAGTAGGCTGGGCCTGTTGCATTTATCCACTCTTCAAGCCCAATGGGTACTCCTAACACTGTTTTCTTCAACTCATTAGTGCTCAATATAGAAAAGTCTTGAGGTTTATCTATTTTCTTGTGTTTCTTACCCTTCATATTGCTTCTACATTCATATTCAGGGTTCGGCATGAAATGCTTAAGAAGATCAAGCAAAAGCTCCCTAGCTCTGCACTCGTTTGACACATAAACCCACGCGCGGCAATTGAAGTATGTTTCACCTCGTTGCTTTTATAGACTTTTCGAGCAAGTGTGGTCTCGCCCAATCCACCCATGCCGATAATCGACACGATGTTACACCGTGAACCCCCTTCCACGAGTCGTTTGATGACTACCTTGGAGTCATCGACAAAGCCAACTACATCTTCCTCTTCCACATATCTCCTTCGCTTGTGTAGTAACTGCGCCATCTCCTCTTCTTCTCTTCTTAACGTGGATGGATCATCACTTTCTTCAAAGTTGTATTTGATCTTGTTGTCGCGTATCTCGTTGAGAGTGGTTTTTAAATTCTCTATTTTCTCTGCTACTTCGTGGAGCAATATTGAGTGATCAAGGCCCCACAACATCCTCTTCAGCATGCTTCTCCTTTTGTGAATGGTGATGTTGGCAATGTATGTGTCGATGACATCCTCAGCTTCGTGGGCAACATCTCTGATTTGATTAACAACTTCTTGTTCGATCTCTGTCTTGCTCTTTGTTGAGATATATAGTTCAATATTGGTTAGATGAACAACTAATGCGGAGTTTATAAGGTCTTGGTCACTCTTACCCTCTGATCTAGCTTTTGGGTTGGTGTATCTCAAAGTTCTTTATCCACTTTTCAAGCCCGGCCTTGTGCACTCTCACCCTTTGAGCTAGCTTTAGGGGTGATGTATCTCAAGTTTCTTTACACTCTTATTATTCCCATCGAAGGTTTTGAGGTGAGCATTTATCAATCCGAGCTCGTTGTGAAGCGATTTGATTTTGTCCTTAACGCCACAGAGCAACTTGGCTTCGTGTGCCAGTAGTTGGGACAAGTTTTCTAGAAGGAAAGCAACCACGTTCTCTGCCATTACAGGGATGTGCGTGTATGGTAGTAGATATGTGGTTGGAATAGAAACAGAAAAGAGGTTGATGAAAGAAAGGAATTAGACTGATGCTTGGTGTTAATTGAGAAGTGTGATTGTGCCAAGGAAAATGGAGGTTATTATATAATGGGGTAAACTGTGGTTTGTTTTAAAATCATCTATGTCCTTGTGGTTTTTTTGTCTATCACACATGCTCCTGTACTTTGTAAAAAATAAGAAACCACACCGGCATATGTAATAAAAAAACATACCCTTTTACAAAACACGGAGGTACATGTGATAAAAAAAATTCTTTTACAAAACACGGAGGTACATGTGATAAAAAAAAATTCTTTTACAAAATACGGAAGCATATGTGATAAGAAAAAAATCACATGGGCATAAATAATTCTGAAATAAACCGCGGGACATCGGTGAACTTTACGTCCTCGCTATGAATTTCTAGCAGGGTCGGTTGGGGATGATAGGTGGAATTGGAAATTGGTGGGAAAGTAGAGAGCAATTGCACACAATAATGCAGAAATAGTGTGGAATCTGGAATGGAAAACTAAAGAAAGTAATTGCACTCAATAGTTCATATTGACTTGGGGTCAAGAGTTTTTGTTTTTTCTCGCTAGACTCTGCGTCAACGATGAAGTTTAATTGCAGTTTCCTGTTTTGTGATGTAATTGCACTCAATAATTCAGAAAGACATGGGATCATAGTTTTGTTTTTCCTGTATTAGTCTGCGTCAGTAACAAAGTTCAATTGCACCTTCCATTAATTTGCCTTTTTTTTTTTCGGAGATAACGTATTACCTTATCTACACTTTTAATATATATTTTTTTTGGATAGTTTATAGGAAAAGTGTTTCTCATTTTAAATTACATAAAGTTATGTCATTTTAAGAGAGATATATACAAGAAAAAAATATTGAAAATTTAAATTAAAAAAAATTACACATTTTTTCTCTCACGTAATTTCTATTTCTTGTGTCTATCTCTCTCTTAAAATGACATAACTTACGTCATTTAAAATGACAAACACCAAACCCTACTTTATACCTTAAAGGTATTACAACTTTTATTATTGAATTAATTATTTAATTTATATCAATCTAATGATTATAATTTATTAAATAAATTTATTATTTAATTATTAATTCTCAATAAATTATAATTATTAGATTAACAAAAATCACTAATAATTAATTTAATAATAAAAGTGGTAAAATATTTGAGCAGGAAGTCTAACCGTCCCTTTCCTTTTTAAAGTTTTCTAATTTCCTTTTTTTTTTTAATTCAGTTTTCTTCGAAATTTCCCGCGCATCCGTGATTCAAAATTAATACACTTAATTTATTGAACGACAAAGTTAGATTTCTCATTTCTCACATTTTCATATTCGAACCTTTGCGCTCCATCAAAAACAAAGTTTGCTTACAATTCATGTATAATATCAAAATCTATAATTTTACGTGATGATTTTTTTTATTATATAACTTTATTTTTAATTTTTAATTTCTTTTATTCATATCATTCTTAATTTTTCATTTTATAATATTTTACTTTTAAAAAAAAAACAACAAAAGTGTATTGATTTTTAATAAATTTTAAAAAGATACATATTTTATTAAAAAAATATAAACACTCTAAAAATGCTATTATTTTTCATATTTATGAATTACTTCTTAGTCTAATCTTACAAATTCTAATCAAAGAAATATTTAAATAAGTCCACGTGTTACATATTTACTAGTAGAGTTATGAAACATATATGGAATCTGGAAATAGTAGAAAGTAATTGCTCGATAACTGAGAAAGACTTTTTATGTGTTGCTTGTTTTAGAAATGTTTTTTATGTCGCGCTTATTTTCGAAATATTTTTAATAAAAGCATAAGTTATTTAAGTTTTTAAAAAAATATTTAATTTTTGAAAAAAATATTTGGCTTTATCTTCTACTTTTTTTAGAAACTAAAACTTTTAACTTCAAAAAAAAAAAAAAATTGTTACATCCCAAGCTCTAAGGACGGCATGGAATTATCGTAGGTGCGAAAGGGCACAAATAAGGAGTAGCTCCTGACAGGCTTTCAGTGAGGTGCATGAATGAATCGAATCAACAATCGAAAGAGAGGAATTACAAACACGTGCAAGTATAAGACTGCACAGTTGGAGATAGCTTATAAGAATTAATTTGCATTATTTATACTAACAAGATACATCTACTTTTTCGTAGCCCATAACGGAAGAACTTCATAGTTAAGCGTGCTTGACTTGAAGCAATTCTGGGATAGGTGGCCTTCTGAGAAGTTTCCCCAGGGATAGCTTATACAAGAATTAATTGGAACTACGTATACTAATAATATGCATTTATTTTTCGGTAGCCCATAACAGAAAAACTCTATAGTTAAGCGTGCTTGACCTGGAATGGGTGACCTCCTGGGAAGTTTTCTTAAAAAATGTGCGAGTGAGGATAAAGCATACTGAAAAATCTATTTTTTTTTAAAGCAGACATCCAAATGGCTTATAGTGAGAAGTGCTTCTTCTTTTTTTCTTCTGAAAAAAAAGCTCTTTAATTGCACCTTCCACTAGTTTACCTTATCTACACTTTTTAAATCTCCCTAAATTTTTTGGAGTGGATTCACTATTTAAGATAACCATGTTAAGTGGTAAAATCATAATCTTATAGAGATGAATGAATCAATGGTGATAAGAAATAGAGAAAATATTGAGATAGGCCGTTACAAAATCATAATTGTTGACTCATCCTTGTATAGTTATGAATGTTTACGTGATATGATTACGTTAAATAACACATGAAAGATTTATTTTTTTCTTTAATTTTCTGGTTTCTTAGGAAATTCTCTTAACATGGAAGCTTGCGGATTTGCCCATCAGTAAGAAGGCAATTGGAGTAAAATGGATATTCAGAACCAAGTATAATGCAGATGGAAGCATACAGAAGCACAAAGCAAAGCTGGTGGCAAAGGGCTATGTGTAACAATATGGAGTTGATTATGAAAATATATTTTCTCCATTGCTCGATTTGAAACAGTAAGAACCTTCTTAGCTCTTAATGCATAATTAAATTGGAATGTGCATCAATTTGATGTCAAATCAGCCTTTCTCAATGGTGAGCTAGAAGAAGTCTATGTAATGCAGTCTATCGTTTGTAGTTCAAAATATGGAAGAAAAGGTGTACAGGCTAAAGAAAGCTCTCTACAGGTTGAAACAAGCCCCTAGAGCATGATATGGAAAAATCAACTCCTACTTTATTGATAATGGATTCAGCAGAAGCAAAAGTGAGCCTACACTCTATATTAAGAAGGAAGGTAAAGATACCCCATAAGTCCTTATGTTGACGATATGATTTACGTGATCATCCATCATTATTAGAAAATTCCAATCAAACATGAAAAAGGAGTTTGAAATGTCAGATTTGAGTTTATTGCATTTTTTCCTTGGAATAGAAGTGAAGCAGGTTGAAAATGGTATTTTCATCTCTCAAAAAAGAGAAGTAGGCAACAGACTTATTGAAAAGGTTCTATGTGATGGGGTGCAAGACAGCTGCTACACCAATGAATACAAATGAGAAATTGCTGATGAATGATGGTACTGAAGAAGCTAACGAACAACAATACCGAAGCTTGGTAGGTGGCCTTATTTATTTCACTCACACTAGACCTGATATCTCTTATTCTATTGGAGTAATATCCAGTTTCATGCATACTCTTACAAAGCATCATTGTGGAGTTGCAAAAAGAATTCTGAGATATGTAGCAGGAACTCTAGACTTTGGAATATGGTATAAGCAGGTGAAACAATGCAATCTGGTTAGATATACAGACAGTGACCAGGCAGGATGCATGGAAGATCGTAGAAGCACTACAGGGTATGCATTCTATTTTTGATCTGGTGTCATTTCATGGAGTTCCAAAAAACAAGTCACTGTCGCATTATTCTCTTCAAAGGCTGAGTTTATTGCAGCAACTGCAACTGCAACACCATGTCAACTTGTCAAGGAATTTGGCTAACCAAAATACTAGAAGATCTTGGGCAGAAGCAAAGAGAAGCAATTAAAATTTTTTGTGATAATAAAGCAACAATAGCTATGACCAAGAATCTTGTGTGTCACGGCAGGACCAAGCACATTGATATAAGGGCACATTTTATTAGAGACTTGGTTGCTGAAGGGAAGATAAACTTGTAATATTGAAGTAGTGAAGAACAAATTGTTGATATTATCACAAAACCACTTGCAAGAATTTGACGAATTACTTGTTGTGTGTAATTTTGGATCAAGGGAGAGTGTTGAGAAATTATCCAAAATATGGTAACTGTTTCAGCTATATTTAGGAAAAACTAATATGACACCAATCTGTTAGTTAGGTTGTTCTTATGCATTTGTGTATTCCTAATATTTCTCTACGTTAGTTCCCACTTTCAATTAGTGGGAATTGATTTTCTTTGCAGTCATATAAAATGACTATTTATCGTCTCTTTTATTTCTCTTTTAAGTTCCAACAAAAGAGAGCAATACTTAAGAACTCGTATAACCATATTCTCACCCATTTCTTCCCCTAACCCTTCCAGTCAGAGATACATATTCCATGTTGCGGTGGCATTCATGTTTTTTTTATTTTTTTTGGTACATCAAAGGGGATACAGCCCCAAGCATTCATACTTCATTATTAAAGAGATGTACGAGTTGAATGACAAACATATGGTTCCAAAACGAATTGGTGTAAATATGACGCTGTTAGTGTTCGCTTCAGTAAAGATGAAGCTATGGACTTACAAATATTCCAACATGTAAATATTCTGCTTTATTGTATTGTGTACATAGTTTAATAAAGACATGATTTTACTCCTACAAACCATGCAGATTGCAGATAACAAATTACAGCCAGCACACAACTATTTGCTTCATACATTATGCCAATACAATCTAGCTTACTAGTTCCAACCAAGACATAGTCTGGCTTCAAGATGTTCTAATGATAACAATTGACTCGTTAACACCATCAGAAAACCACACTAAAGGTTGTTTTCATCATCATTCTAGAAATTAAAGAAATCAGGCAGTGGCAGTTTTCTATGCAGTTGTTGACTCTCCGCTAGCAGTTGCAGAGGCACGCTTAGCTTCATAATCTTTAACAGCTGCTTTTATAGCATCCTCAGCAAGCATGCTGCAGTGAAGCTTGACTGGTGGAAGTGAAAGATGCTTTGCAATTTCACTGCAGGACATTAATTATGTGTCACTTCAAAAACTAATAACAACAAAACAAAGCTATTAATCATGGAGGCATAACCAAAGCTAGATTCATCTGGCAGAACTAAGGTCCAGAGATGGTGCATGATCTAGAAAGTAGAAACCAAAACTCCAAAAGGTCCAAAACAAAACAGCAAAAGATGTAACTACTATTAAGCTTTAAGCAACCATTACATTCATCAACTCCTCATCATCTAAAACGGATATGAAAAGAAGAAGATATATATGAAACTGAAAGAACAACAGCACGTCTTCCAACATTAACCATTAAACCAACCAATAAATGTTAATTTTGTATTTAACCAGTTCAGGTGCCTTCTACATCTAACCACTTAAACAGACAAAAAACTCATCTTCTAAAGAAATCATCTATCACTTCAACAATTTCAGGCACTAAAACTGAACGTGAAGAATTATAGAGACAACATCTTCCAACACTAATCATTAAACCAACCAAATAATGTTAATTTTGCATTTAACCAGTCCAGGTGCCTTCTGCATCTAACAACATAAACAAAAAAAACTCATCTTCTAAAGAAATAATCAATCATTTCCACAATTTCAGGCACTAAAACTGAAGGTGTATAATTATAGAGACAAGGGCCTAAACTAAAATAAAACTTGCTGTGAAATATATTTCCTAAAGCAATATACTGCATGTCATTCAGAATGTATGAGTGCCTGCGTTTTTTTTTTTTGAATAAATTTAAAGATATCCTTCGGCCGTAACCGAAGACTAAAGACTAATCCTCATCGAGCACCGTCGGACCCTTTCGGGGGCGGCTCTCCCAAATCTTTTTTTTCCATTCCCAGGGCTCGAACTCAAGACCTCTGGTTAAGGAGCGCAGGCTCCTTACCACCTGTGCCAAAGGAGTTTGGTTTGCCTGCGTTTTTAATATGTCTGTAATATGTCTCATTGTCGTTTGGTCTAATTATAAATGAAACAGTGAGTTTTTTGCAATTCCTTTTATTAGGTGCTTAGCGTTGTGCCATATTACAATCTCAAATTTTTTCCCTCGTGTTTTTTTTCCCCCTGTTCACCATTCTGAAAATCCCCAAATTTTTGCTCTGATGGCGATTCATCTCAAGAAACCAATTTTTGTTTGATTCATGTTTTGCTACCTCGTTTTTCTATATTCATGTTCACGGTGCTTGTTCCTTGGTCTGAAACTTGTGTTTGTGAATTGTGACCTTTTGGAGGAGGCTGTTGGTTGCTCTTGGTGCTGGTTCGAAGAAGGTCCTAGGGGGGCCTCTTGGTTTTTTTTTTGGACAAGCACTGAAGGCTTGGAGTTCCGGTAGTTTGTTGCTGGTTCTGGTTCCTTAACAGGTTTTGTTCAACCTGTTGTGTTTGCTGTTCTGTATAATTAAAGGAATAATAGGTTTTCTTACGGGTTAGTGTTTGCATGTTTGGGGCTTTTGGGTTTATGGGTTTATGGTGAAATTGTCTCTAGTGTGTACAATTGGTACTCTGTTTTTTTCTTAATTAGAGCAAAGCTAAGGGAGTTTACACCTATTCCCTTCGACAAACAAATCTTAATAGCAATATCAAGTTTAGAAAAAAGTAAACTTGTGTGTCTATTTCTCTTTATGTTTCTATTACCGTTTAAATTTGTGTATTCTGCAACAATAACTCTTAACACTTGCTATAACTCAGAACTCTCACCATGCTTGCAGCTAGCATACTATTTTGTTTCTATAGTGAAGACCCAATATTCTCAAACGCATAAACTACTGTGCACCAAACTAAAAGTGCGACGAAGAAGATAATTAAGACAAATGATCACATAAATCACACGATACACACAAACCATGGCCAGAAGGCCCAGAACATTAACAGACTCTTGAACCAAATGTTATCAACAGTTCAAAGGCAGATGCTTACGTGTTTTTGATGGATAAAACTTCCTCCATTTGCTTTCCCTTTACCCATTCAGTAGCTGCAAAGAGAGAAACTATAAATTAGAATCATCATCAGTGAGGGGATGAATTCCCAAAACAGTGAGCATTATCTTTTTCTCCTGCAAAAATAAAAATTTCATTTAACACCAATTAGGTCACTGATACCCCTATGTATTTCATCCAACCACTCCAGACCACATACCCGAATGTCCTCATCAATTGAACTATGCAAAAAAAATTAAATAATAAAATTAAATTAAATAAGAAAAATTCCAACACTCAACAGATAGCGTATTATGATAACCATAAGGCCAAAGCATCCATGCCATTCAAGAAGGTATTTCTCATGTTATGTATACCAACCCCAAAACAAAAACAGAGGGAAAGCAACAAAGTAAACACAATCCCATATTCGAGGAAGACAAAAACATTTGATAAAAAAAGAATTGAAAATTCAAACACCACAAAAGGTATAAACCCTAGTTGTTACCCTACCAAACCATCCAACTCCTATGTGAACATGTTAGGGACCTTATGATCACCACCCCAAAAGTTAGTTGTATAGGCAACCAACGTGGGACTTGTAACATTGTCACCCCCGATGTTCAGCTTTCACTCTATCAACATCTTAATTCATCTTAATTCAGCCTATAGGTAGCCCTTTCCGTGGTCTCAACTCGCAATAAAAGCACTAATTGTTACTGACCTTGAGATCACCGCCCTAAAAGCTAGCTCAAACAAAGGAAGTGCCCAAAACGTTCTAAATCACATATTAATTGTATAAGCAACCAATGCGGGAGTTATAACAGAACATACCAACGGATGAAGAAGCAATAGCGGAACCACAGCCGAAGGTCTTGAAACGAGCATCAACGATCTTTCCTGTGTTCTCATCAACCTTAATCTGAAGCTTCATGACGTCGCCACACGCGGGTGCCCCGACCAGACCCGTACCCACAGTCGAGTCGTTCTTCTCGAACGATCCAACATTCCGGGGGTTGTTGTAGTGATCCACCACCCTCTCGTGGTAGAACCGCTGTAGAACCCTAACGGCCGGCGGTGCCTCCTCGAACGACGCCGTTCCCACCACTCTCTTTGCGCTTGCGGCGATTCTCAGCATTTTTTTATTTTATTTATTTTTTGTGCGGTCGTCGATCGATATTTAAAAAAAAAAAAAGTAGTTAAGGCGGTTTTGCTTGGTTACGTGGCTCGCTCGTGGATTCTTCTAATTACGTGGCTCATTTATTTGTTTTGTGCGGTAGTCGTTAGATATTTAAATAAACTAAGAGAAAAATGTTTATCATTTTAAATGATGACTTTATTCCTTTCACTTTCATAAATAGGTGGGATTCACATCTTTATTTTTTTGTTGTCAATTCTCTTTCTTTTTTTTATCTATCTCGCTCTTAAAATGATGTAACTTTATATCATTTACAATGAATCAAGCTTTTTCCATAAATTAAATAGTTAAGCCATCATAGATGATAGACTTCAACACTTAACTGTTTCTGTTTTAGTTTGTTATTCCATTAATTGCTTCTGTTATGAGTTTGTTATTATGTTATGAGCTTGTTACAGATTAGTTAGTCTTTTCATTTTTATGTTACAGCCACATGGCTTTTCCTTTTGTATCAGCTTTTAGTTCCTATAGTATAAATAGGAACCACCATGTAAATTATACTGTGGTTGTTTTCCATACTTGAAAACTTTCTTCCAATTGATTTTTTAGTTCGTTCCATATTCTAAGATGGTATCAGAGCTCCGATCGGAGCTCTGATATTCACCGCTCAATTTTTGTGTTTTTCTTCTTCATCCTATCAAATTCTCTTTGGTTTTCAAAGATTTTCTTACCTTCACATTCATAGATAGTGGTGAAATGGCGAATCAGAGCTCCAACATGATTCAAGATACCGAAGCAGTTGCAGTAATGAGTAATAATTCAGTTAAAGCTGCTACTCTTGATGCTACAGATCCAGGTAATCATTACTATCTTCATCCTAGTGAAAATCCTTCACTAGTATTGGTTTCAGCATTGTTAAATGGCAAAAACTATCATGGCTGGGCTAGGGCCATGAAAATGGCTTTGATCTCGAAGAACAAATTTTCGTTCGTCAATGGAACAACAACGGTTCCAGAGATTTCAGATCCTAATTTTGCAGCCTGGGAGAGGTACAACACCATGTGATTTCATGGTTACATCGTTCAATTGTAGAATCCATCTCCCAATCGATTCTTTGGATGGATTGTGCTTTTGATGTTTGGAACAATTTGAAGGAACGTTACTCACAGTGTGATGTTTTCAGAATTTCTGATTTGCAAGATGACATTTACAAGTTACAACAAGGTGATAGTTCTATTAGTGATTGCTATACAAAGTTAAAGATTCTATGGCATGCTATATGATTTCTGTAAGAACCCGCACCGCTAATTAAGGTAATTAGTAAATTAATTATGATAATTAGGAAATAATTCCATAATTGACCCTAATAATTATTCTGAGGCTTTAATAATTACAATTAGTGGGTAAGAATGCTGAAAGTCGCTTTTCGGAAGGAAAGCGCAGATACCTGTTCTGCTACTCGGTATAAATGCGTACCAGAAAAGTATCCCGGAAAATTATAACGAATGCATGATAATTACTAGAATATTATGTGGGACTTGTAAAACAAGTTTCAAGTCAAAATGACGTAATCTGAAGCCAGAACTGATACTGGCTATGGAAAAGCGCGTACCGGAAAGGTGCTCCGAAAAATAAAATAAAAATATGACAAATCTTAGAAAAATGCGTAGGTCTAGATTCCAAAGTTTGGGATCAATATCTTTTACTTTGCTATTAAGGCTAATACTGCGCGTATGTGGCCTTGTGCCTATAAATAGACACATTATGGCACTAAACCCTAGGCCATACACAACTCCTACGTGAACTTTGCTGCAGCCTTGTGTCCAGCCCCCCTTGTTCTTCATTTCTTCCTCCTTTCTCGCCAAAGTCACCTCCTTTGATCATTGTTTCTCTTCTTGATCAAGCAAACACTTGAGTGTGAGCCTTGGAGAGTGTTTAGGGTGTCTTCCTGAGTGGTGAGGTTCTGTTTGAGTGGGTTGTGAAGGTTATCTTGTTGGGTTGGTGGTGTGAGGGGTGGTTCTTGGGTTGTGAGGCTTCAAGGAGCTTTCTTTGTGAAGAAAGGTCCTTGCTTGTGTGACATTTTCGTGCACCCTTGAAGCCTGTACATTGGAGCTGACTTGTGAGCTCCAAGAGCACATCTTACTCTGTTTCAAGCTTGGGGTAAGTTTCCTACATCTTTGATCTTAAGTTTTAATGCTTAAAGGTGATGTCTTGGCCATGTTTAATGAGTAAACAAGAGGGCATAATGTATATGAACCTAAAATGGATTAAAGATGCATGCTTTAACGTGTACATGTGTTAAAAGTGGGATTTTTGAGTTGGATATTCACGAAATGCAGAAACTGCATTCTGTCGTGAGATATCCGGATATTTGTCGAACAGATATCCGGATATCAGTATCCGGATACGGTATTCGGATATTGATATCCGGATATGGGATCTGGGTATCCGGATATGGCATATCCGGATATGTCCAGTGTGATATCCGGATATGGCATATCCGGATATGTCCCTTCTGATATCCGGATATCCTGGGTTTGCGCAGACAGTAGCTGTGCTGTATGAACAGTAAGCTATTGGGTGTGTGTGGACCCTAGATTAAGGAAGTTGAACTTCTGTAATCAATGAAATAAGTCGGAATCGCATGATTAAAGGCTTATGGCTTTGTTGGAAGCCTTAAGACGTAAAACGTAAAGGAAAGGCGTAGTCTTTAAGTTGTATGCTTGTGATGCATAAATATTGATGTATTATTGGTCCATATCAGATTGTGATACTGTTGTTTTGGACTTGTGAGTGGTTGGACTCTTGGCTTGGATAGCTAGCTTGCAAGGTAAGCTTTCGTGTCCTCGGTTTAGCCATTTTGTTGTTCCACCATGTCCCATGGGGATGAGTTTATGCATGCTGTGTTACATGCTTTAATGTTTTGGAAATGCTGTTGAGCTATTTATATGCAATGTGCTTTTATGAGATGCATGTGGTGTCCACCTATACGGAAAGCCTGAGTATGTAGTACATACAAGATGGTGAGGCTGTGGGTGAGGTGCAGGTAGCGTCCATGTACTCATGTAGGTATAGACGTATTCCTACATTTCTCTGGCCAGTAGATTTGATATGCACACATGGCATGATTAATTGCTGCATCGCATAGTTTTGGAACTTATATTGTAAATACTGTTTTTGAACTTATATTACACATGTAAGTGAGCTTGAGGTGGAGACTCCTTGAGGACCCCTTGTCTTACTGAGATTTCTTGTTTAGAGATCTCACCCCACGTTTGGGGACGCTTATTTCAGGATCAGGTAATGTTGAGGGCTCAGGTGGCAGGAGGCCAGAGCTGAGCTGATATTATGATATGCTGACGTGCTGGATTGACTGTTATGTTTTCCGCTTTGATTATGTTATTATGTTGAGACTGTTATTGGGCATTGTTGCCCTATTTGGTGAGCATGGGGTTTGTCCATGCCACATGATTGCTATGTCCTTTAATTTGATGTTGTAATTAAAGTATCAGGATTTTGACCCAGGCTACGTGTTGTAGTCCTGAGGCTTTAGATACTCACTTATTATTATATATGAGGTATTCCAGTTAGTTGTCTTGCAATTTACATACAGGCAGTATTTTATGAAACTGATTAAGTAATCAAGTTGGCTAAGGTTAATGACGTCATAATTGAATTAAAGAAAAAGTTATTCCGCATTTTAATTAAGCGTGGCTTAATACGATAGTATGTTAACAATCCGGGTTAACACGGGCTGTTACATTTTATGGTATCAGAGCACTTTCTAGGGAAAAGCCTGTATGTATTGCAATAACATAGGATGTGTCGTCGCGTGTCTACTTTGCGTTCTCTCTGATTGGTGTGTGTTATGATAATGCATATGTGACCACATGGCGTGGGCTTGATCAACTCATTCTTTGTGTAACTTGTGCAGAGTCATGGTGCCACCAAGGAGGAACACTAGTACGAGCGAGGATCAATCGGATCCTATCCTGGCTGCATTGGCTGAGATGCAGGCGGCCCGACTAGCCGACCAGGAAGCCACGAGGTTGGCAAACCAGGCGATGCTGGACGCTATTCGAGATGCGAACCGGCGAGCCACGGCAGAGGTTCTGGAGGAGAACCGGATGGCCAACATGACTATGATGAGGGTCATGTTGGAGGAGTTGAGGGCTGGTCCTGCTGCTGGCCAGTGTCCTCCACCACCTCCACCGCCGCCACCGCCTCCACCTCCGCCTAGTCAACAGGAGGACACCCAGAGCCAGATGGGTGAGGGCAGTCACTTGACGGGGGCTATGCAGACTCTCCCCGTATTTGCTGAGGATCGTGACGAGATCGATCGCCGGCTGAATGCTTTCCGCAAGCATAAGCCACCTACTTTCGACGGATCATATGATCCCATTGCTGCTGCCAGATGGCTTCAGGCGCTGGACAAGATTTTCTGGATTATGCAGTGCACCGATCCGCAGAAGCTTTTGTTCGCCACTTACATGCTGGAGGGCGAGGCCCATGAGTGGTGGACCAATCTTGCTCACATCTACGAGATGCAGGGTCATGTGATGACGTGGCCATTCTTCGAGGAGAGCTTTCTGGGTCAGTACTTTCCTTATGACTCTCAGGAGAGGAAGCAGGGAGAGTTTGACCGGTTGGTACAGGGCTCGTTGTCTGTTGACGAGTACCTGGCCAAGTTTAATGAGTTGGTCAAGTTCTCTCATTTCCGTATGGCGAGACCGACTCTCGTTTTTCTTGCGGCTAAGTTCCGAAGGGGACTTAATGAGGACATTACTGGACATCTTGCTGGTTCTGCTTCGAGAGACTTCGGAGCTCTGGTACAGCAGTGCCGCGACATTGTGGACTATTGCCGTGCGAGTCAGGCCAAGAAGGCCAAGATTGAGGTGCCACAGGGTACCGGCGGTTCTACTCCCTAGAAGAACAAAAATTTTGCTAACAAGGGCAAGGGCAAACAGTTGGCGGCTAAGCAAGCGCCAAACCAGTTTAGAAAGACTGCTACTCAGGGGAACACAGCTAGACCTCCTGCTCCCAGATGTTCGGGATGCGGGAAGTCACATTTTGGGCCGTGTTCTACCGGACAGCTGATATGCTTCCAATGTGGCAAGGAGGGCCACTATTCCAGAGATTGCCCGACGGCGAGAGTTGCTGCAGTGCAGGCTGTGCCATTGCAGATGGTTCCTACTGGGGCACCAGCAGTGCCACCTACCACGGGGCGCGCGTATACGTTGGATCGTCAGCAGTCGGACAGAGCTCCGAACCTTGTCAGAGGTACTGTTACCATTGGTGGTTCAGCTATTGATGTGCTGTTTGATTCCGGGGCAACGCACTCTTTTGTTGCTACCCCTATTGCTTTGGGGCTTGAGTTGCCCAGTGATGTGCTTTCTCCACCGATGCGGGTGACCACCGCCACCGGAGAAAAATGTTTGACCTCCACTGTTCATCGCGTGGTAGCGTTTCAGTGGGATGGCCGTGACTTCTCGGTAGATCTGATAGGATTGCCGATGGCCAACCTTGAGATTATTCTGGGCATGGATTGGTTGTCTAGAAACTGTGCAATGATTGATTGTTGTGCCAAGAAAGTGGTGATGTCTCCGGGTGGGTCCACAGCCAGTTCCTCACCGTTCATTTCAGTCCTGCAGGCGAGGAGGGCCTTGAGAGCAGGGGCATTTGGCTATGTCATGTTGGGAGGTTTGGTGAGTGGGACACAGGAGGATCTCACTGGCATTCCTGTGGTGAGGGAATTCCTCGAGGTGTTTCCCGAGGAGATTCCTGAGTTTCCACCACAGAGGGAGATAGAGTTCTCCATTGATTTATTGCCTGGTGTGGGGCCTATCTCATTGGCTCCATACCGGATGTCGCCACCAGAGTTGGCGGAGCTGAAGAAGCATATTGAGGAGCTTTCAGCGAAAGATTTTATTCGGCCGAGTGTGTCTCCCTGGGGAGCACCGGTCATTTTTGTGAAAAAGAAAGATGGGACCATGCGATTGTGCACCGACTACAGACAGTTGAACAAGGTGACAATCAAGAACAAGTACCCTCTTCCACGCATTGATGATTTGCTGGATCAGCTTAGGGGTGCTTGCGTGTATTCCAAGATTGACCTCCGGTCCGGTTACCATCA